>CANUEP010038471.1:0-31171 GCA_947857235.1 Jatropha podagrica | reverse complement strand
CCGAGATTTACGTGGTTCACCCTTCAACTGTTATGGGCTACGTCCACGGGACAAAAACTCCGAATAATTTTTCTACTAAGAATAGTAGGTACAAAAGAGATTACAAAAATAGTGGCACACAAAGTGTTTCACAAAACACCCCAAAAAATAATTTCCTCACTATTTTTACTCTTTCCCAATTTTAGGAACCCTTTCCTAAAATTCTATTCTCTCCAACAGATTTTATTAATCTGTGAGCTCTTTCTACTTATTCTTATATATATATAAAACTGAAGCAAAACACCTCAATTTATAGGAAAAATAAACGCATCTTTGCCTATAATCTCGGTGCAAATTGCACCGAGATTAGATGAAGGTTGTTCAACAACCTTCACCTTTTCTTTGTTTGTTAGGCAGTCTCTCTTTGACTGCCAAAACAAAAAAAACGTGTTATTATTATTTTTTTTCTTTTCAAACTTGTGCGGGTCCCACATGTAGGAGGGACCCCACAACAATCAAAGCTTTTCAGCATGAGTTTTTGTAAAAAAACTCCATTCAACCCGATCATCGGCCTTGGACATGTCCGACTTCAATGCCACTTCACATGTTTTTTCCTTGGGTTTTTCGCTTCAAGTAGTGCATAATTTCGTAGCCCATCATTACAATATCTGTGATAGCTCGATCGGGCACAAATGCACTCTAACAGTCAAAAAAAAAAAAATCAAATAAGCAAAACTTCATACTATTAGCTAGGGCCTTACTCACAATTTTATCAACCACAATACAAAGCGAAATCGATCTCAAATCTGAAACAGTCTGAGGATTACCTTTTTTAGGAATTAAAATAATGTGGGTCTCATTTTTACCAGGCAAAGAACCATTATCATTCAAAAAAGTAAGACACACCCGCTAATATCCTCACCGACAATATGCCAAAATGCTTGGTAAAAGCTAGGTTCAGGCCATCAGGGCCAGCCGCTTTATCCGAATGCATTTCCTTCTCTACTGCCTTAATATCAATCATAGTAAAAGGTTTCAAGAGCTCCATATTATGCATCTCAATCAACACAATCTAAAACTGTTGTTACATCTTGCTCGGAACCAAAAAGTGTAGAAAGATAAGAAATAATATTTTGGTCCAGTCCTGTGTTCCAAATCAGCCACTTGTTATCCGACCCCTTCAATTATACTATCATATTCTTCTTCTGCCTAATTGAAGCATACGAATGAAATAATTTAGTATTTCAGTCTCGTCTTGAAGCCAATGTTGCTTTGCACATTGCCGCTAATAACATTCTTGTTGTTTTAGCAAAGTCAAGTAAGCATCTGAAGCAGTTCAAAATAATTGGACTGAAATCGGATCTGTCTTGTAACGAAATCTTGCCATCCAAAATCTAGTGTCTCGCAGTTTTTGTTTGAAAAGAATCTTACGCTTCTCCCTCCACTTACCTAGATAAATTCCACACTGAGTAATTTAATACTCAAGAGTGGAAACAACACCTTGAACCAATGCTTCTTTAACTGCATATGCTATATCCAGCTCCCTCAACAGCGAGTTTTCAAAATGGAAAGAGTGCCTAGCATACTGAATCACGTTAACCCCTAGATTAAGAAAAATAGGAACGTGATCACTTGAGGTACCTTCAAGATGAAATAATCTAGCATCCGGAAAGGCTATATTTCACTCCTGCGAAACCGATAGCCTATCCACATACCCAATTCGAAGTGTTTCTCGCTCATTCCCTTGTGGAGCAATTACCTACAAAGCCAATATCCACCAACTCATATCTTTCAATAGCCTCAAGAAAATTACAAATGAGCAACAGAGGAAGATCATGTGCCCCATGTTTTTCCGATATGGACAAAAGTTCATTAAAATCCCCAGCAACCATTAGAGGCAAACTAGAATTTATAAATCCTCAAGAAGCCGTCATGAGTCCTATCTCTAACTTCTACTTGGAGGGCCGTAAAAACCAATGAAACGGAATAACCCCCATCACAAAAGCTTAGCGTCGATATGATGGATGCTAGAACTAATAAGAGAAGGCCACTCTTTATCCTTCCACAATAATGCCAAACGACCACTATGAGCCATATGAGGCATAACATAAATACCTTCAAAGCATAATAAATGCCGCACCCTACCTACCTTATAAAAGCCAATTAAAGATTCTATTAACAACACAACTTTGGGCTGTTTAGCGGACATAAGGTCCTTCAATTCTCTAATTGTACGTGGGTTCCCAAGCCCACGACAGTTCCAGCATAGTGTACTCATTGGGATTGGCGGGTCTGGGAATTAGAACTCGCCTCTAATAAGTTTTTTAACCCGTCTGCAACAATAACTTCCTCACTTTGATTTTCTGTTGCCATACGACGATGCTGTGGATTTAAGATAACTAGGGCATCTCCAACCATGTCTTCATCCAACGATACACTCAGTCCACTTTCCTTACCATGCATGGAACTTGGAGCATCCTTATCTAAAGAAAATATAGTCTGATTTTCTGGGATGGGACTTTTAATGGCATAATCCAATCCCAAAAAATTGCTTGGTGTGCTTCCATTAGGACCACTTCATCCCCACCACTCCGGCCATCGGTGAATGCCGCTTCCGATAGCAACCATTTTTCACCAACATTGGTCACCTTCCTAGTAATTCGCTCGCATCTATGGGCCATATGCAAATTGTTCTTTGTTAACATTTGGATACGTGAAAAGTTTAGAGCAATAACGATCTGTGTACCCAAGGAAACCACAGAAAAAATAAAATGTAGACATCCTTTCATACTTAAAGGCTATCCATACCCACTCACCACCCGACTTCTTGATTTGCATTCGATGTTTTAACGGCTTATGGATATCAAAGGCAACTGTAATCCTCATATACTCTTTTCATATCCCCGAAAAGTTCCTTTTGTCAACCTCAAGATAGCTTCCAATATAATTCCCCATAATGCATCCAAGTTTTTTCGACATAAATTCGATAGACAAGTTATGAATCTACACCCAAAACTTGTGACATCCTAACGCAACAAAGCGATCTTAAGAGGGCGGGTAAAGAGGGTTCTTGACGAGTTTCTAGGATGACAGGTTAGCTAGGAAAGTGGAATGCGGAACACAGGAATGAATCAGATCATATATCGAAAAAGGGTAACTAATCGTCAAAGGTGTCTTTAGATAGAATGGCTGGAAAGTTGGATAACTCCATGGTTAAGTGTGCTCACTTGACAGAAATTTTAGGATAGGTGACTTGCTGGAGTCAGAGCGTACAAAACTTGACTTTTGTTAGCTCAACTTGTTAACTACAATACAAAAGCATTGTTTCTCAGATCTTTGACAAGCATCCCTTTAACAGGTCTCCATACAGCAGCCATGGTATTTTATTATGCAATGAAATTAAAAGGTTTGTTTTGTAATAGTCTACCTACAACACACAACTGGGATTGGGTAAGTTTTTTATCCCTATCATCAGACTCCTCCAACTCAAGCCTCCCTTATGCCTCCTTTACTCTTAACCCTTCATACAATTCTGCCAAGGAATCTCTCTCCATACCAGTACAAGCCATATAAGCTAGAGCAAAGAACAACACAAAACAAACATAGCAGCGCTTGTCAAATGACAAGAGAGAATATAGAACTTGTCAAACAACAAAAGTATGTAATTGCCAATATATATAATTCTTGGATAAAAAATCACTACAAAAATTTTATTTTTCTTTGGCTTTAGGGTTTGTTATTATTATTATTATTATAGTTCTGAAAAACCGACCGGACCGGCCAGTTCGACTGGGCTGTGGTCTGGTTTGGATTGCGTTGAAAAATCGGATAGTGAAAAAACTGAAAAGAACCGGTTAAAATCGATCAAAAGCCGGCTAAAAACTGGACCAGTAAAAAACCAATTTGATTCAATTTTGGATAATTTTAAAAAATAATGGGTTTTTTTAAATTTGGGCCTCCAAAAAATTAGGCCCACTAACTTTTTAATCTTTGGGCCTTTTATTTATAAATTTAAATCCTAATGTATTAATTAAATGAAAATAATAATATATTTTATGGTAATTAATTTTTTTATTTTAAATTTATTCATATTTTATTTTTTTAATTTTTTTTTTTTTGTAAAATTCAAATTTGAAAATTTTTTTTATATGAGTTCAAATCTTTTTTTTAACCTATATTTTAATTTTATTTAATAAATATATTTTAAAATATTATATATAAAAATTCGGTTCAACCGTATTGAATTCGATTAAATTCTCCGATTCGGTGAACCCCTACCTTCACCTGTTCACTGAACATTGATTATTATTACTTTACCCTAAAGATTTTTCTCCATATGGATTTACTTTTTAATTTTAGAAGTATTATTTTGCTTGAGTTTTTACTATTTTTATTATTTCATTCAATCATAAAATTTTATTTTTTCATTTTAATAATTTCTTTACAATATTTATTCATTTATATATATATATATTATAATATTTATAGTAAAATATTAAATAAACAACATATAATGTATTTATTGTTTTTCTTAATAACTTATTATTACATTTATTATATTAAAATTAAAAAAAATCAATTAATCATATTTGAAAATAAAAAATAAAAAACGAGTAATTATAACGAGTACTGATATGCAGCATATGTTAAATGTTAATAATAGTATAAAATTTTAAAAATATAAAGAGTTATAAAGCTTTGTTAATATAGAGTTTAAAATTTTAGAAAAGGATTAAGAAAAATAAATAAATTGTACAAAAGTATCAATTCTTATAAATTTGTGAATCGGGTCTTGAATTTAAAAATTAAAATGGATATATGCAATAAATGATCGGATAAAATTGTCTTTTTTCTTTTTATCTTAATTTTAATTAAAAATAATTATTTAATTTATATTTAAGGACATCAATTTAAAATTTTAAAATATTATTCATTTAAAAAAAGTAGAGCGTGGAAAAGGAAAGTAAGAGAAAAAAAATTAGAGGGAAGGAGGGAGGGAATAGTCCATCTTTGGAAAGGTTGACATCCTCCTACCTTTTAGTTTCCATTTGACCTCTCAATTCAACAACTAAATATTCAAAACCCAATTATATATTTGCTGTTGCAATTTTCTGTAACATATGTACATTTTAATTTTTATTATTAAGAACGTAAATACCATATTATCAAATAAACTATATATTTAAAAAAAAAAAGAAATTATATGCTGCATTATTTGAGAGAATTTTTGAATTAGTTTATAATAAAATAATATCATTTTTGTAATGTTACAAATAAAATCAAACCCATTATTACTAGTTGTACAAGGAATTAATTTATTTTATATTAATACTTTACGTTCCAAAAATAATCCCAAATTAACTTTTTAGGAAAAAAAAAAGTAGGTGTTTTCTATTTTTGTCTTATGATGACTTTTGTGTATGAAAATATTTATATTAATGAAAAATTCAAAACCAAATTAAATGTACAGGTTATGAGCTGTGAGGC
Source organism: Jatropha podagrica (assembly GCA_947857235.1). Classification (NCBI taxonomy): domain Eukaryota; kingdom Viridiplantae; phylum Streptophyta; class Magnoliopsida; order Malpighiales; family Euphorbiaceae; genus Jatropha; species Jatropha podagrica. The sequence continues at coordinate 25,705 of CANUEP010038471.1, read as the reverse complement.
AGAATCGACATCTTTTGTGTGGTAGGTACAACATCATTCACCTTTCGTCCCAGTTCAAATCAATAAATAAGAGGGAAAAAAAAAAAATTAGTCTACTCTAAAAAAATAAAAATAAAAAAAATTGTGCATGAGACGTGTCTGTAGGCTAAGCATCCACTTAAGCTCAATTGGCTCTGTCATGTGGAAGACTCGGTCGTCGAACGCGAAAGCGAAGTGGGGTTCACCAAACACGCAGCCAATGCTCTTTCTAAGCTATTTACAATCTCCGTCATCGACGGCCGATCTCGGCCTTCTAACGTCACACAATCCGCCGCCAAATATCCTACGTACGCCACCGCCTCTATTTCAAACGGTGTTGGAGGCGGTGCTCTCTTGTCCAAAATTCTATGTATCTCATCTTGTACAATGTATGGTACTACGAAGTCAACTACATTTCTTGGAACTCCATTTTCATTCTTGTGAATTGCTTTGTACCCTGATAATAGCTCCAGTAACACTACCCCAAAGCTGTACACATCGCTCTTTTTTGTAAGTTGTTGAAGTCTGTAGTACTCTGGATCCATATAACCTACTGTTCCTGCAGCGCGCAGGGATAGATGGGATTCTTCATCGTCAGGACCCATTAATGAGAGTCCAAAGTCTGAAACTTTAGCTGTCCATGAGGAGTCTAAGAGAATGTTTGAAGACTTTATATCTCGATGGATTATCGATGGCACTGCATACTCATGGAGGTATTCGATTCCTCGAGCTGCGTCTAGAGCTACTTTGATACGTGCAGGCCAAGTGATTAGTGGTGAATTTTGTAGTTTGTGTAAATGGTCATGAAGTGTGCCATTGCTCATGTACTCGTAGACTAGCACTCGTTCGTTACTCTCCTCGCAGAAACCCAGTAGTCGTACGAGGTTTTTGTGGTGGAGACGAGATAAAGATTCGAGTTCATTAATGAATGCATCGTCTTTGTCTTCTTGCCGCTTAGTTCCTAGTCCCACTGCATAGGAATTACATGTGGTCGATGTTTCTGCTCTTTTGATAGCTATTTCTCGTCCATCTTCTAATATTCCACGATAAACTGAACCGAAACTGCCTGTTCCAACTTTATTATCTTCAGAGAAGTTTTTCGTTGCTTCAAGTAGTGTTTGCAAAGAGAACTCTTCTAAATGACCAGCATTTCCCATGCTAGCTAATTGGCTAAGACGCTTTTCAAGTACTACTTGCTGCTGCTGCTGCTGCGGTTGCTGCTGCTGTTGTCTTATACCTTCTTCGAGGGGTGCTCCAGTCTCATCCAATCGGCCTGAATCATGGACTCGAGAGCCTCTAGACTTGCTGTATCTAAAAAGAAAGAAAGCAATTGCTAGTAACAATGCTGAAGATCCCACACAACCCACTACAAGAAAAGCGATCATCTTGTTACTCCATTTACTGCTTCCTGACGATGATCCTCCAGGTGGAGGTGAAGGTGGAGGTAGGGGCGAAGATGGTGGAAATGATGGTGAAACTACAGGTGGACTATTAGGATTTGCATCACAATACTCGCAAATAGATCCTTGAGAGCAAAAGTTTCCAGCTCCTGCTAATATGCCACAAGGACAGTCATTTCTACAAGGTCCAGGCATTACTTCATCAAACACTATTAAATTAGTGTTCAAAATCTCATTACTCCAGCAAACCAAAGAAAAATTCGTTTTCAGAACTCCGCAAAAAACATCCCTTTTCGCTTCAATACTAAGAAAAAGACTCTCTCTCAAGCTTTCTTGCAAGCTGAAACTATCCTGCCCCCAACAAACTACTGTTTCATTAATCCTCAAACCACAACTACGGTTTTCTCCTAATGCGACTGAAATGAACTTACCCGGTTGCCTAAAAACTGTTGTAGCTCCCCAACAATGCAAATCATTACCATCGGTTATAGCACAGGCATGCCTAAACCCAGCAGCTATCATAGTATAATTCCCATTATTAGGTACTTGGCCAAGAAGAGTAGAACTACCAATTTCCAGGCAATTAATTCTCCCAGATGATAACCCACAAATAAAATCTTCCCCAACTGCTATTTTCGAAAAATTCCAGGCTTGATAAAAGCTAGCGTCAAAATTCCTCCATTGCCAGCATCGGAGGCTACCAGTGGCATCAACTAAGCCACATATATGAGAATAACTAGCTTTAAGCTCTCCAATGACTGGGCCTTGATATATTCTTTTATATTCAGTACCATTGCTCGAGAATCTCCAACAAACTATAGTCGAGTTAGGTGAGGATGAGAAAGATAGTATACCACAAAGAAACCCATTTCCGGCAACTATCCCGGAATAAGAAAAATTAGAGTTAAAGACCGGTGTTTGAATTCCGGCCGGGAAACTTGAACAATTTAGAAAACTTCGTGTGTCCAATGCGCATATCAATGTCTGATTAGAAGTCTGAGATATTGCAACAGTCGACAGAGAAAAAATAGAAGGAAAAACAGAAGAAGAAAAGAAAATGAATAAGAGGAAAAAAAGAGTAGTATTATTGGGAAAAAGAAAAGCCATAGAAATGGGTATTGCGATTTGATAATTTCATATTGGTTGGTGATGAGTATGAGATTATAGCAGGTGATGAATTTTGGCCACTTTTAAGGTGGGTTTTGGTTTAGAAGAAGAACAGAACGGGACAGACGCGGTTTTGAGAGAGTAATATTTGAGGACCAAAGACTGAGTCATTTTGAAAGGAAATAAAAAAGGAGAGGAAAGAAAATTTAGAAATCGAACCAAAAGAGGAGCGTGTGGTTTGGTCAAGAGTGGAAATCTGTAATAATACGACTGAGTTATCGTAAAAGAGTCTGTTTTCTTTCTTCCCAAAGCTACAAAATTGGATTTGTCATTAGAGATTGGAATGTGATTTTGTGTTCCCAAAATCTGGAAATTTATATATTGTTTCTTAAATAGCTATAGGATCATAATATTACAATAATGATTTAGTTTGATTTGGTTTTTATTATTAACACATCCGGTTCGATTTTATTTTGTACGGAATTCTTTTTAATTTTTTTCGGTTTTAAGACGTTTTCAAAAAAATGTCTGAATAATAACCAAAAGTTATAATAATATAATCAAACTGAATCGATTTAATTCGATTTTCATTAAAAAAATAATTATTTGGTTGGCATTGGTTTTTCATATAAAATCATAAATATGGAAACCGAGTAAAATGGGATGGACCACCTTTTTGTGGTAATTCATCCAATAGAGGAAAATCATTAAACTATTTATATATATATAAAAAAAAAATCAATTTGTGGATGAGAATAGAGGGGAAAAAATAGAGGATCATGCACGTTGAACATTCAATTAGTTCTCATATCAAATGAATAAATTAAATTTTCATATAAAAAATAATTAAACAAAATAATTTATAAAACTTAAGTTAGATTTGATTTTTCAATTTTAATTTAATTTTTAAATTAAATCAACTTAAATTTTAAAATTTTAAAATTTTTCGACTTTATCCGATAAAAACTGAACTGAAAAAAAAGTTGTTTTTCTGTTAACTAATATAAAACCAAATTCCTTAAGTGCTAAACAAAAATTAGAATTGAATCGAGATATGAATTCGATTTGATTCATGATTTTTTGCTGAGTCATAACTGTAGTTTGGCGATCTTTCATTTATTTTAGAGGCAAAAAACCTGATTCGACGGAGTTTGTATTATAAAAAATCGAATCCATAGATGAACAATGATGCAAGTACTTTTTGCACTAACTATACTACTCAAAATTTTCAACTTGAGAGTTAAATTAAAGTTGAAAGCGTTCTACATATTTTGATAAGTGTAGGGCAGAGCTATCTACTACCATTTCAAATGATTTCTTGATATAACTAATTGAAGAAAAAGGTTTACCCATTTTTCCTTTTTTTTGAAAATTCAACCCCATAATATTATTTTTATTTACATGAATTGTTAATTAATTAGATGTAATGCAGAAGCAAATGTCAAAGATGAATTCAATCTGTTGAATATTCTTTCTAATCATGATTTGGAGAAGGTCATATGCAATTATATAGATTTCTCCAACATTTGTAATAAACTATTTTTATAAAAAAAAAAAAAATTAAGTAGCTATCAATATATAAGATTCTTGTAATTATCATTAATGAATCCCATTAGAGAAGGGGCAGTCAACTATTTTGACTAGAAAATTGCAAGACTTGGCAATGTAGATAATAACCACTCTCAATAAGTTCTAGTGTTCTACTTTTTTTTTTTTTTTTAAATTACATATCTTAATTAATTTTTTCTGAGTTCAAATTCTATAAATTGCGTACGACGCATGTGCATAATTAAATGGTTGATTTCAAGTTTAATTATTTAGAGATTAGATATATAATTAAAGTCAAGAGGGATTGTTTCTGGAAATTTTTGACTTAGTTTTTGAGTTAGGCAGGAAGGTTCTATCAAGTTTCATGCTTTTTGCTTTCTCTTCAATCTACAATAATTTGGTCCCATTTGAAATTTTTTGGGAGAAAGTTTTGAAATTTGATAATTAACTATTAAACGTATAAAAGGTGAAGGACTTGCGACTTGCAATTCAATTTTTATATATACGAAATAAGACGATTTAAATTTAAATTAACAAAATTATTGCATTTATTATTGCCTAAAAGAAAATTGGTTGAATGAAAAATCAAATAAAAATCGTTTGAATCAGGTTTGAATCAAGATAAAATCTTTTAGAATCCAATTTGAACTGAATCTATTTAAATTGGACCAAATCAGATTATACACTACAAATCAAAAAGAAAATAAATAAATAAATAAGAAAACAAGCTAGCTAATTAAATATAAATTTATTTATATTAGATTGATTTTGACAAAGTATTTGTTTTAAATGGTATATGAAAAGGTAAATTATTAAATTATTGAGAAATGAAATATAAATTTTTAAAGAAATTTCAAGTCTAATTAAATGGTTTATAAAATATGATTTCTCAAAGAAAATTAAATTTAGTTAAAAGATTTTAATAAATGGATCGAAGTGAATTTAATGATTTCTTTTAATTATTAAAGTAAATAAATAGAATTCTATAGATATTAAAGTAAGCAAATAGATTTCAATATTTATTTAAAATAAAGTATGGATTTTAAAATAGTAAATAATTTGTGAATTTGATATTAGATTAGGGATTTCTAAAAAACTGCGTCAACTTTTAATTCATTAAAAAAACAAACAAATTCTACTTTTAAGGTGAGTAATAATTACCAAATTCATGATTTGCATAATTTACTTTCAACCTTGTATCCGTTGATAGATTGTATTTTTATAATATTTTTAACTTTGTTTTTATTGAAAATTTTAGTATTTGTAATTGTTTTGATTAGTTTTTATTTAGATTTATTTATATTTTTAATTAAGTTTTTTTTATTATTAAAAAATTTGATTTGAATGGGTTTTTAGTAGGAAAATAGCTAAAATTTCCATCAAAGAAATTTGGAGATGAAATTTTGAATTAAAAGTTCAACATGTCCAAATCAGTAAAGTACACGGCCTCGCTGTGTTACTAGGAAAGCTAAAAATTCAAGTGGGTCGAATTCAACTATTTAGTCTATGTAGATTTGAATTTTGGGTGTGGCTTTTGCATGAGATTGCATGAGAATAATAAAAAGGCTCTACCTCATCTATATTTCAGCCATATTTGATGAAAGAAGACTCCTACTTAGAAAGAAATAAAATAAAAAATCAATTTCCAACTCATATAATATTTCATCCTAATTAGGCCAGCGAGTTTTATACTCGGACTCGAAGACACCCTATAAAATATATATTAAGAGAGATCACTACAACACTTAAATCATGGAATCTTAGATTTTAGATTTTTATTCTATTCTTTTCTTAGTTTTTCTTTTTTTTTTTTTTTAAAAAAATGTTCAAGCAGTCAAGTTGAGTAAAAAATCAAGGAAGTCGTCTATGCTATTCGTTGACTAGCTTTTATCTCAAGACTTTTAATCTTGTTTTTACTTTTCATTATTCATATTGATTATGGAATTATTTTCTAGTTTAATTGAATTTTATTTAATTACTATATCGAACTAAATTCTTATATTAGGGATTTGATGTAGCTTAATTTTTATTCTAATTTATAATATTAGATTTGCTTTTTCTTGTTTAAGATATAATTTATTATTGCACTTAATGGTTGCAAGCAGAATTTTTTCCCCTATATTGATTTATTTCATTAATCACTATTGAAAGAAGGATTTTTAATAAAAAAAAAAGATAATAAATTATATGACAATAATAACTTAATCTGGAAGCTATATAGTTTGATCCACTTTTTATAAGTTAACAACCTTAGGTTATGAATTCTTAAACAAACTATAAAATTTAATTATTTAATTCATGTTTAATTGCATTACTGGGAACTAAGTAATCAGATGAGATTAAAATAGAAAATAATACATTGGCAGAGCTTTTTAGTAATTTTAGGATTTTTTTTTCCATTACTTGAACAATTAAAATTGATTATCAAACTAATAAAATAAATTTGACAGAATTAAGTGAAGTCAAAATCACTAGTAGTTTTTAAATCTTTGATTTCTTTTTATTAAATATTCTTGCTTGAATTCTTTTCTATTATTTTATTTTATTTATTTTACAATTATTCTCTTTATTGTCATTCAAATAATAGTAGGTCAATATAATTTTAATATTTGGATGACACTCCATTCATTTTTTTATTACTTGTTACGATTTCATATATTTGCGAAAAAGTCTGTCATCTGTTATTTTTGAATTCTTGCATATATAGTATTTGGATGAATGGATATGCATTGATAAATGTTGTTAATTGTTATTGGTGCATAATGACATGTGGTTTTATGTGGGAGTTGGGACGATGTAAATCACCTGGGTTGAGAGTACGAGTGTAAGAACGTCGGCAATAGGCTATAAGCGGTGGAGTGACGCCCCCTCTTGTGTACCCCAGATTAAAATATTTATTATGAAAAATTATTTTATGAAAGATATTGTATTTGAATATGTTTTGCCCGAATGGGGGTGGGCTCCCTGGGTACACAAGTATTTGTAATTTTAGTATTTGCAATTGCTTTGATTAGTTTTTATTTAGATTTATTTGTATTTTTAATTAAGTTTTCTTGATTTTTTAAAAAATTTGATTTGAAGGGGTTTTTAGCAAGAAAATAGTTAAAATTTGCATCAAAGAAATTTAAAGCTGAAATTTTGAGTTAAAAGTTCAACATGGTCAAGTCAGTAAAATACACGGCCTCGCCCTGTGAAACACCATGGCTGTGTTACTAAGAAAAGATGAAAATTCAAGTGAGTCGAATTCAACTATTTAGGCCATGTAGATTTGAAGCTCGGGCATGGCTTTTGCATGGGACTACATAACAATAATAAAAGGTTCCATCTTATCTATGTTCTAGCCCTATTTAATGAAAAAAGACTCCTACCTAGGAAGAAATACAATACAAAATCAGTTTTCAACTCAGATAATGTTTCCTCCTAATGAGGCCAACTAATTTTTTTATTCAGATTCAAAGACACCCTATGAATTCTATATAAATAGAGATCACTATAATATTTAAATCATCGAATCTTAGATTTTAGATTTTTCGTCTATTCTTTTCTTAGTTTTTCTTTCTTTTAAGTCTTCAAGCAGTCAATTTGTGTAAAAAATTAAGAAAGTCATTTACGCTATTCGTTGATTATCTTTTATCTCTAGACTCTTAATCTTGTTTTTACTTTTCATTATTCATATTGATCATGAAATTATTTTCAAGTTTAATTGAATTTTATTTAATTAGTATATTGAACTAAATTCTTATACTAGGGATTTGAGGTAGCTTAATTTCTATTCTAATTTATAATATTAAATTTGTTTTTTTATTCAAGATATAATTTATTATTGAACTTAATCTTTGCAGGCAGAGTTTTTTCCCTAGATTGATTTATTTCATTAATTACTATCGAAAGAAGGATTTTTAATAAGAAAAAGATAATAAATTATATGAAAATAATAATTTAATCTGGAAGTGTTCACGCTCTGGCTCTCTCTCTAGTTCGGAGTGTGTTCCGTAAGTATACGGGTTGTACAAGTAATAAAAAAGATTATCGTCCCACAGAGATTGGGGAATAGACTATTAATTTGTTATGTTCGACAATTATTAAGAAGACCGAAATTAAAAGGAGTTGGATTAAACTAAAATGCAATTTAAATAAATAAATTCTAAATTAAATAAACAAGTAGAGATAATCAAAAGATAGATATTCAACAAATAATTATAAAGTTGGTTTAGTTATGGGATCTCTATTAATTCTTGGTGCAGACTCTAAATAATTAATTTATGCTACACAAAATCTTCTTTCAAGCTCAATTGGATCGCTTCGACCATAGGGTCTGATATGGTTTAAAACGTTACGTCAATTCTTGAAGGAGAACTAACCTAAATTATCCAAAATCCTCTTTCGAGCTCAGAAGGACTATTAAAACCATGCATGTCTACCATTTATTGTAGCCTCGCACTATTTTAACTCATTAAGTTTTGTGTTAATTCTTTATCCTCAGAGAACCTAGCCTATTTCTAGCGCTAAAAAGAAATTCTAGGTTTAATATGTGAGATTCAATCCAATTTGTCAATCTTTCAGTCTATTCAAATAGATCTAATGTCATGCAAATATGGGATCTTGACATATCCACAGACATTAAGTTCAACATATTAAATCAGGAATTAAACATACAACATAAATTATATTATTCAAAGTTGCATTTTAAATTAATTGATAAATCCCATAATTAGATCCAAGTATTTAGCCTAGCATTATTAAAAATAAATCAATACAAATAAAATTCACGAAGGGAATAAAAGCCATAGATTACAAACTCGGGATCTTTAACTGGTTATCACAAAGCTCCACGTCCAAGCTTGCTACTGACTCTTTTCTACTTCTTTTGTATTTGCAATAACACTAACTAAAATACTGACTCTCTCCTTTTAATTTCTTGGCTAAAGTTGTGATTGGCCACTTATCCCTCTCTCTTCTTCCTTGCAGCAGCAAGTGCCAAAGAGGAGTTCAAAATGTCCAACCAATCAACCTCCGTTTGCATTCTTTCATTCTCCTTTATATAGACTTTCTTGCTTGATTCCCATTGGTCTACGTAAGCCAGTCACTTGATCAACTTGCATCTGCAAAGCCTGCCCCCACCGCCCATATGAAGAAAAGAAAATGATAAAATATTCATTTGAATTTGAACCAGGTGCATTGCTTCTACAAAACATTGCAGTTTCAATTCAAACGACCAGGCAGGAGATCATTTTGGAGCTTCATTTGCTTGGTTCGAATTTCTCCACACAGCTGCTTCTTTTTCTTAAGCTGATATGTAGAATTATTGATAGACTCTCAATAGTCCACGTCTCCTTGTGTCAACTTGCATCAATTGACCGACCAAGCTGCTCACCACCATGTAAAAGCAATATAAAATGCTGAAGGAGGCAGCTCATAAGGTTAGGTTCAATGCTTCTGTCAAAACTGTGGTGTTTCAATCCAAACGGTCTGGCGAGAGGTCATTTTGCAGCTCACTTCGCGCTTGATTCTCAACTGTCCACGTTGATCAAATTTTCACCATTCCTTTTGAATTTATGAACATTGGACAGGGGCTTTTCAGTCTTTTCAGGGACATGGCTTGGGCTTTAAACTTTAACAAGGCTTTAATAGCCTTATTTGATGTCAAATGGGTCATATGTGGTCCATTTTTGCTCAAAACAGTAAATATTTGTGTGGTCTATATGACTATTCAAGAAAGAGAGAAAATCATGCAAAATGAATTTTTATTTTTATTTTAATATTCAAAATGATGCTAAATTTAATTAAAATAAATAGTAAAATATATGCATATTTTGTTGCTATCAGGAAGCTATATGGTTTGACTAATTTTTCATAAGTTAATGACCTTAGATTATAAATTTTTAAATAAACTATAAAATTTAATGATTTAATTCATATTTGATTGCACTATTCGGAAATAAGTAATTAAACGGGATTAAAATAGCAAACAATACATCTTTGGAGAGTTTTTTAGTGATTTTAGGATTTTTTTTTTCCTACTTGAACAATTAAAATTGATTATCAGACTAATAAAATAAATTTGATAAAATTAAGTGAAGTCAAAATCTCTAGTAGTTTTTAAATCATTGATTTCTTTTCATCAAATATTCTTGCTTGAGTTTTTTTCTATTATTTTATTTTATTTTATTTCTTTTATTTTTACAATTATTTTCATTATTATCATTTAAATAACAGTAGGTCAACATAATTTTAGTACTTGGATGAAACTCCACTCATTTTTGTATTACTTGTTGCGATTTCATATGCTTGCGAAAAAGTCTATCATTGTTATTTTTGAATTCTTGCATATACAATATTTGGATGAATGGATGTGCATTGATAAATGTTGTGAATGGTTGTTGGTGCATAATGACATGTGGTGCTATGTGGAAGTTGGGACGATGTGAATCACCTGGATTGAAAGTAAGGGCATGGTGAGAACGCCGATAATAGGCTGTAAGCGCTGGAGTGGCGCTCCCCTTGTGTACCCCAGATTAAAATGTTTATCATGGGAAATTGTTTTATAAAAGCTATTGTATTTGAATTTATTTTGCCTAAACCGGGGTGCGCTCCCTAGGTACATAAGTCACAGGACCACACCGTGAATATTAAACCATGCTTAAGGGGTGAGCATGGTCCTACTGAGGTGATTTTATTTACTAACGACCATTTGATATGCATATGATTGTTATTATTTTATGGATGTTATGATTGACATTAAGTGAATGATGAATGTTCAATTAGAAAAATTTAAGTATCATTCATGTAAATGCGTGGGATTAATATTATATGTTTAACATTCAACATATGTTGCAGGTTAGTACTCTGATATTAATTACTCATTCTTTATGTTTTATTTTCTAATATGATTGATAAATTTTCTTAATTTTAATATAATAAAAATGATAATAAGTTATTGAGAAAAATAATAAATACATTAGACGTTGTTTATTTAATATTTTATTGTAAATATTATAATATATCTATATGTAAAAAAAATGAATAAATCTTATAAAGAAATTATTGAAATTCCTTCAAAAAATAAAGAAATTATTGAAATGGGAAAAATAAAATTTTATGATTGAAACAAGGTGAAAAAATAAAACTAATAAAAGCTCAAGCAAAATAATACCTCTAAAATTAAAAAGTAAATCGATAAGGAGAAAAATCTTTAAGGTAAAATAATAATAATAATAAACCTATAGCCAAAGAAAAATAAAATTTTTGTGGTGATTTTTGTTTATAAGAGTTATATATTTTGGTAAAACACATTCTTGTCGTTTGACAAGTTCTAAATTTTCTCTTTTCATTTGATAAGTGCCACTGCGTTTGTTTTGTATTGTTCTTTGCTCTAGCTGCTATGGCTGGTACTGGTATGGAGGGAGATTCCTTGGCAGAATTGTATGAAGGGTTAAAAGTAGAGGAGGCACAAGGGAGGCTTGGGTTGGAGGAGTTTGATGTTAAGGATAAAAAACTTACCCAATCCCTGTTGTGTGTTGTGGCTAGACTATTACAAGACAAGCCTTTTAATTTCATTGTGTTTAAAAATACCATGGTTGTTGTATAGAGACATGTTAAAGGGATGCTTGTTAAAGATGTGGAAAACAATGCTTTTGTGCTGCAATTTATTCATCCGACGGATTTAGAGGGAGTACTGAACGGAGGTCCACGAAACTTTTCTTAGCATCTAATCATACTAAAGCAGGTACTGATGAGATCTGTCCCAAAATAGGTTGAGCAAACGAAAGTCGAGTTTTTGTTGTTAGATTTATGTCGGAAAAACTTGGATGCAATGTGGGGAATTATATTGGAAGCTATCTTGAGGCTGACAAGAGGAACTTTTCAAGGACATGAAAAGAATATATGAGGATTAGAGTTGCCATTGATATCCACAAGCCGCTGAAACATCGAATGCATATCAAGAAGCCGTGTGGTAAGTGGGTATGGATTAGCCTTTAAGTATGAAAGGTTGTCTACATTTTGTTTTTTCCGTTGCTACGAGTACACAGATCGTTATTGCTCTAAACTTTTTGTATATCCAAATGTTAGTAGAGAACAATTTGCATATGGCCCATGAATGCAGGCGAATAGTAGGAACGTGAAAAATGGGTTCCTATTGGAAGCGGCGTTGACCAATGGCCGAAGTGCTAGGGATGAAGTGGTCCTAAGGGAAGCCGACTAAGCAATTTTTTGGGATTGGATTCTGCCATTAAAAGTTTTATTCCGAAAAGAAAATATGACTTTTGTTTTTATTTTTTAAATGTGTACTTTTCCAATGTTATAAAACTTTTAGAGATCACGTGATATTGTTTTTTAAATATGCAATGTGTGAATAATATTTGGTGGCTCTCCTTCATTTGATCGTAGATTTTGCCGGCATCATCTTGGGCCATATGTGTGGAAGATTTAGGATGGTGGACTCTTGCTCTTGGTGCATTTTTCAACTTGAATGAGAGGAATTTAATTTCCCTAATTAGACATCTTAATTAGCAATAAAGATTTGGAATTCTTTACTCTGAAGTTTTAAGGGGAAAGAAATGTGAATCCTCGTTCCTTATTTAATCAATTGTAAGGGAAATATTCTAAAAGCTTTGAAATGCAAAGAGCAACTATTGGTAACTAGAAGCTTTGAATTTGAATTAGCGTTTTCCGATGGCTTTTTTTAACTTTTCAAGTGTCTTTCACTATGATTTATTTTGAAGAATTCTAATTTTGCTTCATTAATTAAGTCTTGCACTGCCAGCCACCATAATGAGTTGAGGATTTTAAAAGAACTGATCATACAGAATACTGCGATAAATTTCTACAAACATGATTTATTTTTTATAATGAGATTCCTTACCAATTTAACTTATCCAAGGCATTTAAATTTAAATAGTAATTTGTGACATCCCGACCCAGCAAATCGAACATAAGAGAGCGGATAAATCAATAGCTCCTGACGAGATTTTATGATGGCAAGCTAGTTAGGATATATAAACATCAAATTCATTATTGAATCATTTGATTAAGCAACAAACAGTATTCTCATTGGTTCACATAGGCCAAACCCAAACAAAAGGTCTCATGCAAATCAAGGAGAAATAGTCAAACAGATAAAAAGAAAGAAAACAAAGTGGTAACAGAAAATATAAGTATGATATCTATACACAGCAATTTCATTTCTTTAATGTTTCTACATGTTTATGGAAAAAATGTAACATATCAATGTGTATGCTACCACATGCAAACTTGTCATTGTCAATTTTGGAAATTAAGTAGTTACTCATTGCTTTACTTATAAAAAAGTTCCATATGTAATTAATTCCTAGACTTTTTTTTTTTAAATTGGCATGATAGATAGAAACTTTTGTTTCTACCATGAATTTAGAATAATATAAAGAATATAACAGAGTTTATAAAAGAAGCGCCAAACAAACAGTTCATGTGCGGCGAATATAAAAAGTTAATAGTATAGGCAATATTAATAAAATTTTCTCTTTATGGCCTATTTATCGAGATCTCACTATTGAATTATTAATGTAAATTTTTATAACTGATTAAGGAAAAAAAAACACACAACATTCTCAAAGTTACAATCTTTGATTGCCATCAAGAAATACCGAGAGAAGGTTTCTATAGGCCATTCTTATCTCTTTTTTACCTTATTTCTACCCCCTTTATTCAATTCTTGATCGAAGGAGTTGTCAATTCCTAAAACATTGTAGACATCCAAATCGAAATACATTGGATGGATGAAGTCAGGAAAAAAACTTCTAGAAATTTTATTTTGAGAAAACGAAGTTAGTGAAATTCATAGAAGCGTATGAAAAAGGAAAAAAAAGGTTAAAATCAGAATAACAAAAAAGGGAGCCGGTTCAATGAACAGTGATTTTGGTTTTTATTTTAGTGTGTGTGTGTGTGTATATATATATATATATATATATATAATGTTTTGATTCGTTAGGAAGAACAAAATTAAAAGGGAGTAGAATTTTATTGGAGAAGTGGAAAAGTAATAGTGGAGAAAACCAAAAGCTGAGATTTTTATTTATTTTTCCAAACCAAAACATATATTCACAATTTCACTCCTCTAATTAAGCACTAGATCGTACAAATACATATAAACTTATAGCTGCTTACAAAGTTTGGATCGTGAAAGATGAACTATTACTAACTAGGAAAGCAAAAGCTGATCATTTTTGTCCAAATTGTTGTCTGGAGACCTGAAACTGCAAGGATCAGCATCAACAAGCATCTTCACTGCTTCTCTCATTGTCGGTCGCAGATTCGGAAGCTTTGTTGTGCAGAGAATTGCAATTTTCAAGACTTTAATCATGTCTTCTTGAACAGATTCAGAAGAAATCTTTTCATCAAGAACTTTGAGTACATTTTTTCGGTCATTTAGATGCGTCCAAACCCAGTACACAATATCTTTCCCTTCTCCATATGCATCTTCAATAGCTCTTCTACCAGTCACTAATTCTAGTAGCACAACACCAAAACTATACACATCATTTTTTTCTGTCACTTTTAGAGTATATGCCATTTCTGTAATGCAAAAGCAGCATAAAAATTAGAAATCTGGATATTTGGATATGAAAGAAGGAAGAAGGGTTAGAAACTCACCAGGAGCAATATATCCATGAGTTCCAGCGAGACAGCTACCATCACAACTCTTGGAAGAAGACATTTTTGCAAGTTTTGCAACTCCAAAATCCGCAATTTTAGGTTCATAATCTTCATCAAGTAAAATGTTACTTGATTTTATATCTCTATGGATAATTGGTGGACAACAATCATGATGCAGATATGCAATTCCTTTAGCAGCACCTAAAGCAATTTTATACCTTTGACACCAATCAAGCTCAGGCTTTTCGTCTTTAATCCTTCGATGAAGTGCTTCTGATAGATTACCATTTGCCATGTACTCAAACACCAAAAAGCTTGATCCTCCTTTAAGTAAACTTGCATACAGTTTAAGTATATGTCTATGCCTAATTTTCCCTAAAATCTCCATTTCTGCTGCTAAAAGCTTAAGACCATCACCTTTCCATAGTTGCTTTACTGCTACTGTGCAACCAAGTCTCTTCAAATCCAACCGATAAACTTTTCCTGTTCCTCCACTTCCAATCAAGTTTTCCTCTTTCAATTTACATATTTCATCTGCATCAATATCCAGCTTGTCGAACGATGCAAGTTTCCATTTTGGTTCTTTTTGTCCTTCCAAATCCATTTCTGCATTCTTGAAGTTCCTGTAAGTAACAAGTAGTAAACCAGCTAAAACGATAACCAATGCAGATATGATTGTAGACAATAAAACCGACTTATCGCCGAATGTTCTTTCTTGACTGTGCTTTTTCGCACAAACATTCATCTCAGAATTCATAACATTTTTGGAATTTTCATCAATGCAAAGCTCATTATTCCCAAGAAATGCTTTATCACCACCCATATTCAAAAGAACTGAAGGAATTCTTCCGGACAATTGATTAGCAGACAAATCAATGGAACTTAGCATTAGTTTCCCTATATCCTCTGGAATCAAACCAGTAAGTTTATTCTGCGAAAGATTGAGCGTGTTTAAAGAACTCATCGACGAAAAATCTTGCGGGATAGGTCCATTTAGAGAATTTGAAGCAAGATCTAAATCCACCAATCTAGTACAGTGACTTAGTTTTGATGGTATAGGTCCTGTAAATGAATTTTCTTCCAAATGCAAAGACGTCAACTGCTTCAAAGCTCCAATATCAGAAGATATTTCACCAGAGAAGCCATTATTACTCAAGTAAAGCTTCTGCAGATTCACCAACTTGCCTAATTCTGATGGAAGCTTACCAGAAAACCTATTGTTACGCAAAATCAACTGAGTTAAACTGGTAGATAATCCAATCTTGGGGGAAATATGACCAGTAAAATCGTTGTCACTGCAATCAAGTATCGTGACAAGTGGCAACGCCCAGAACTCATTTGGAAATTGCCCTGTCATTTTGTTCTTATTGATTCTGAACCTTTCTAAAGATTTGCATTCTGCATAAGAATCCGGAAACTCACCAGAAAATTTGTTTCCTAAAGCCAATAAGTTCTGTAACTTTCTCCCTTCACACAAATACTTGGGGAAAGAACCTGAAAATTGATTCTCAGATATGTCAAAACTGTGTAGTGGTGAGAACCGGCCAAAATTCGCTGGAAATTCCCCTGAAAAATTGTTTCCATAAATTGAAAACCCATCAAGATTCTGCATATCTCCAAAACCAGCAGGTAGTTCTCCATGGAAGAAGTTGTCGTATAACTGGAAAACAACCAAATTCCTCAAATTACCAATTCCTTCAGGAATTTTCCCATACATTTGATTCGAAGATATATCAAATTCACCCAAAAGAGTAAGGTTTGCAAGCTCTTGTGGAATTTCCCCAGTCAACTCGTTGTGAAAGAACTCAATCTTGTTAAGTTTTTGCAACTTGGAAATTGATTTTGGGAATTCCCCTGAAATCTTGTTTCTCGATATATCAAAGGTTTCAAGATTTGTGAGTTGGAAAATGGATTCTGGAATTTCTCCACTTAAATGACAGTCTGCTAGAAACAATACAGTCAAATTCTTCAAATTTCCAATACTTTCAGGAATTTGACACTCATCGAATTCATTTTGAGCTATAGAAAGAATGGTAAGTCCTGTTAGATTTCCTACCCAAGTAGGAAATCTGCCGGAGAAGTAATTCAATACCAAATCAAGAATCTCTAAGTTTTTTAAAGGAGAAAGATCAGGTAAAACTCCAACCATGTGATTTAATGACAGGTTTAATAATCTAAGATTGCTGCAATTAACAATCTCCTGAGGAAGCTTTCCAGATAGATAATTACTAGACAATGAAAGGGTAGTGAGGCTTTTAAGTTCAGAAATGGAATTTGAAATCTCACCAGAAAGAGATTTGTTGTCAAGTGAAATCATAGTCACTTTCCCTGTTCTGGGATCACATGTGATTCCAGAAAAATGGCACGGAGAATCTGATTCTTTCCAAGATTCCAGAAAATTTAAAGGGTCTTTAAGCTGTTTTTTCAATTGAAGCAAGGCCTGAGTCTCAATGTTCAAACCAAAAGTAGGCAAGAAAATTGAGAAGTAAAGGAAGGAAAGGAATTGGAAAGAACGAAAACAGTTTCTAGCCATTTAGAAAACTGAAGCTAACTAGTTAAACTGTTCATTCAGTTGTTGCCATTGATTACCGACAAGCTGCACAGGAAAAAAAAATCCGGACTTCAGCGTGCGATGCATCAAAAATTCAACAAAAGAGATATAAGGCATTATTACATAGGACCGGCTTCTGGGCCCTCTTGTCCCATAATGAGAACTTACATTATTAACAGACCGACATTATGAGACTGTTTGATTTGGCCTGTTAATCGGTTAAACTCATACTGACTAAACACGGCCTGATCCAGTGGGTCAACCCGAAGAACCGGCTTCAAAACTAGACCGGTTTTGCTTTTGGACTATTTAAGGAAGAGAACCGGATTGCATCGGCTGACCTATGGTTAAATCAGTCGATCTGCACAGACCCAATTGACCCGGACCCATTTTTTGATATTTTTTATTATATTATAATTATTTTAAACTATAATTATTTAATTAATATATATTATTAATATTTTTATAACCCATTAATTGAATTGTTAACCCACCGGTTAAATCAAATGACCCATCTACCTAATAATGGTTATTGTTTTATTCTTTTTTCTTTGCAATAACATACTAATATTAGTTAGTTAGTTAGTTAATTAATAAAATCAATAATAAGTATCAACTGATGTATACTATAAGAATGTATTGTAAAATAAGCAAATAAAATCAAATACAGAAAGGAAAATGAAAGTTATATATTAAGGAAAAGGTAAAATAATTTAGAAGCCTTTAGGTTGAAGAACAGACAAGAGAGAGAGAGAGACTAAAGAAAGAGAGCAAGGTGACGTTAGAACGTAAATTTTGTCTTTAGCTGTGGATTATTATTATTATAATCAAGAAAATAAAAAAGAGATTATACTTTGAAGTTACGCATTAATTAGTAGTATTATGGGTTTAATTTGAATAGCAAGTAAAGAGAAGTACCAAAAAAGTAATATTTCTCTTAAAATAGTAATCATTTAAATATAATAATATCAACTGTTTAATCATGAACATAACAAGTACAATACGCTAATAAATCATAACTTTTAATTAGAAAGTAGCTTTCATGTTATATGATTCCTAATCTATTTTTGTCTTAATAATTAATAATCCCATCAATCAGGTAAAAAAGAAAAAGTTGAAAATTGGGAAAATAATTGCACAGTACCTGAGAATTGGAGTATCATCAATTTCTTGATTTCCATTTTTTCTGTAGCCCTGGAAAAAAAAAAAGAATCGTGAAAATTTGATCTTCAACGTGTTTTTTTTTTTTTTTTTTTTTTAACCAAAACGTGAAATATGGATATATGTATATACATATATAAAGAAAATGAATAAATTTCAAGAATTTACCTGCAGAAATGCAATTCTTGTGATGAATAAGGAGAAGGCAGGTTCTTGATTGTTTCTGTTAAAAGACAATGGAAACTGGAAATTCTTTAGAAACGTAAACTTTTGTAGCTGAAAAATAGAAAATTGTAGTGGTATCTTTCTTTCGTTCTTTTTCTTTTCTTGAGGAGAAAAGAAAAAAGAAAAAGAAAGTTGAATTCTCGAAGGAAAACCAGCAGGCTTCTTGGATGGGAAAAAGTGCAGAATTCAAGAAACTCAAAGAGAGAATGAATAGGATTTGGTTTCCAAGAAAGAAAGAGAATAGTAGTAGGAATCATGAGCCCAAGAAAAAGAAAGGGAATTCATTTCCGAGGAAAGCAAATGTTTGGGAACTGAGAATGATGATCAAGAAACAGAAAATGAGCTTTTTATTATTTCTGGAAGATAGAGGGGAAAAGGAAGAGAAGGGGAGAATCTGCAGAGAAGAAATAGAGACAAAGATAATTGGAGAAGGAGAAAAGTTGGTCTAGTTGTTGTATTTTGTATGTGATTCTGGCGTTTAGTGACACCTCGTTTAGTGGGCAAAACTGAAAGGAAGAGTAACATCACACTCCTTGTTTTTTATTTTGTTTTATTTTTCATGAAGTCATATATATTTTGGATTTTGTTTTTGTGTGTAGTTTCAATTTCAAAGATAGTGAAATGCAAAAGTCGACGTATTACATATCTAAGATTTGCATATTTTTACCGTCTCTGTACTCAGTGAATGAGTTTCAATCCTAACACTATTTCGATCCGATGTGCGAATCAGTGTTGAAACAACTGAGAGGACAAAAAATTTTGCTTTAGCCATGGCCCCCTCCAGTCCTTGAGAAAGTCCGCCACTGCCTGCACCACCATATATACTATTCTCGAACTATGTCTCAGTAAAAAATCAATTAAATTAATATTTAATTTTTGTAGAAAAAATAAAATTTTATTTATTTTTTATTATATAAAATTAAAAATTTAAAAATTAAATTGAATCAATATGGTTTGGTTTAATTTAGTTTTTTTTAATATAAATATTTGATTTATAAGAATTTAGTAATTAATTGAGTTAGATTGAACCAAACTATTGACAAACTGTAGTAATACGATGCATATATGTTTTAACGTAATGTAAAAAATATATTTAAATCGGATTCACAGTCTCGCTTACAGACCAATCAATGGAATTAAAAAATTTTTAAAAACTATTTCGACTGATGCATAGTAAAAAAACTTTTATTTGATCCACAAATGGGATTATGGATCCCTTTTTAATTTGCAACGACTATATGGATAAAATTTCCAACTTCTATGGACGTTTGAATTTTCTTAATGTCTTGACATTGAACAACGAAGCCAAGAGAAATTGACCTCCTTTGAAATTTGGAGACAGCACTCACAGTCTTTGAATTTATAAAAAAATAATAATTGAACCATTTTAATTTTATAAATAAAAATAAAAATAATTGATTAAGAATTACTATTAGTTATTCTTGTAATTCTCAAATATTTAATATTATTATTGCTTTAATCAGGCGATTTGACATTCAATGAATGCCGATTGATAAGGAAGCAGTAAGTAAAAAAAGCCAAAAGAAGATTCCACAATGAAATTGAAAGAGACCACAGAAATACACGAGAGAGAGAGAGAGTAGTGCACGGTAATGCAATTATTTTTGCATCTCCCATTTTCTTTTTCAATATATAGTTTTTATTTTTTTAAAAAAATTTAAAATTTTGGTAAAGAATATTTCAGGCTTCTAAATATATTGAGTTTTTATTTTTCCTTTTTTATAATTAATTAATTAATTTAAAAATTAGTAGAAGTAATATATTCAAAAACGGAATGTTTACTAATTTAAAATGAAACATGGAATGTTAATTCAAAAGCATACAAGTCGGTCAACATGGATTCAACAAAAAGTCAGTAATCTAACAAAAATGTCAACATTTTTTTCCTAATAAAAAAATGGAAAAAATCCATATTTGGCTCTTAAATTTTACCACAATCAGAATACTTATCAGACTTTTTATAATTAGATTCATTAGATTTTTTTTTTTATTATTTCCAAAAGCATTGTTTTAAAAAAATATTAAAACCCTTAAAACTTTCCATTTCTAAAATTTATTATTATATATGAAAAATATAAAAATGATAAATTAATAAATCATGATGGCTACCATGAACCAGTGGAGGTTTGTGATGGTTGATGGTGATGCGAACAGAGTTACATGATAATCAATATATTAATAATTTAATATGTATGTGTCTTTAAATTTTTTCTTTTATTATAATGTATCCCAATAATATTTTCTTTTTTGGGAGAATGAGTCATTTTACTTAACAATTAATTTTTCTAAGTCATAAAAAATAAAATAAAAATATGCTACTTATTTATTTTTTTAGGAAAGAAACATATATACCGTTTCCTTAAATTTAATTGGTTCTTTTCTTTATATTTTTAAAAAATTAAGTATATGATTATTTGTGTAATTTAAAAATATAATTAAAATATTTTTAATGTAATCATAATAAAGAAAGATTAGTAAAATGATAATATTAGCATTTTTTATAATTTTCACTTGTAATCATCGACAAAACATTATTTATGGTAATTTCTCCGTAATGTAAATTTACCACAAAAATGTGTACATAAAATTGAAAGGGTTGAAAAAATAAATTGGAATTGAAGACGTAACTCTTTGCTATGCCACAAAAATTTTATTACTGGCCATGTGAAGTATATATATATATAAGGGAAAAACGGTTAATATCCCCACTTACGCGCTGCGTAAGTTGATTTATTTAACTTGTGCAACAAAGGGTTCTTACTTTATATTAGGAATAAATAATATTATGAGTTATAAAATATGGGCAGTTCTTTCATTTATTCATTAAATTAGTAAAAAAAATTTCTAAACAGCAATTCTCGAATTTGAAACGTCTCACTTTCTGTATTAATGAGAAAAAGAATCAGATCACACATGATTAACTTGTTAATCAAATTTTAATTAATATGACATGAATTGTATCATATTGACACAACCGATCAGATGCTTGAGATAATCATATTAGAATAAGGCAAGATTTGTATAGTTAGAGTTTAATTAAGAATTTAATATATTGTTAATTTGTATATTATTCAATTTCTAAGAGTTTAATCATATATATGACCAATTATTGAGTTTTAAAAAAAAATTAATATTATTTCTAGTGGATTAAGGTACTCCAAATTTGCAATGTTATGTATTTTATTGTGGCAAAAGAAAAAATAGACGGAGGAAGACAATGGACATTGACAAGGTAGTGAGTAGTGACTCCTAACCTACTAGCAGGAGACACCAAATAAGCGTGGAGAAAATCTTTAGATGTGGTCTTACAGCTGTACCTTTGCTTTCGATAGATTCATAAATTCATTACATTTTGCTGAGCTGTATTTCATTCATTCTTCATTGTTAGCTTTCTCTATGCATTAAAATAATATTCTTTTTGAATCGTGGATATATGAAATATTTCTCGAGTTTGATCCCACTAAACGCACATATAAAAAGGGACGAAAAGTCTTCGATGTAGACTAAAACCCGAGCTAAATTAGACGGTTTCAAAATCAATGATAATTTTACCAAATTATCATTTATCTCAAAACTAATAATTACTTGTTAAAGTATTTATTGTATCCAATCTCATCCACAATGTTATTCCAGTGCTTTGTGAGTTCCATTACATGATAAAACAAAGATATTTCAGTCTTTTTGTACAATTAACAGAACAAAAAATATCACTTTTTGAATGGAAGGATATGTCAAAGACTTTGAAATAATTTCCATAAACAGAAATTTAATTGATACAACTCATTGATAGATTTTTAAATTTAATTGCTGTCTATCTGAAAATAATAGTCTCTTAAACAAATGATGCTTCATAATTAAAAAAATAAAAACAGTTAATTGAAGATCCAATAAAAAATGTGGAATAGTAACCCACTCTTGGACTGTAGCATAATGATAGGATGTTCTAGTAAAGTCATGAGCTCCTATATTTGCTTGATGCCTAAGTCATAATTTTAATTATGTATGTTTTCTTGACATTTTTAAATTTAAAATACAAAATGATAAGTTATAATTTTAATTCAATAAAATTATTTTAATACTCCCTCTGTTCTATTTATATAAAAAAAATAAAAATTTCTTTAGGATTAAGAAAGTGGTTTTTTTCTAATTTTCTTTTTAATTTTTTCCTTGAAAAGATATTAAAATGATCTCTAATTTTCAATAAAAAGTGATAAATGATGACAGAAATATGTGTTACTTAAATAAAGCATTTTATTTATTTAGATTTCTAATAACAAAGAAATGGGGGCTATTTAATTGCAATTGCACACTAATATTTAATATTAAATTTGGATTGAAAAGATTGACGTTAAAATTAAAAGAAAGTTGCAGTCAAAGTTTTTAACCTTAAATTTTTTATTTTGCTTTTCAAATTTACATGTAAAAAAAGATAAATTTGGAGTTTTGAAGCTAAATTCATTTAAATATGGATGAGTTCACAACTTTAAAATTTAGTCCACAAACACTATGGACGCAGTTATTCCTTTTGATTTAAATACAGTTCCTCAAAACTTACTTGTAACTTCAAAAGATGTGCCCATATTCAACAATTAACGTTAAACTTGATTTCCTTGTCATCCACTGAACATTCATCTTCAGTAGGATCTGAAACTACACCACCACCAAGTAATATTTCATAAGAGACTCGAAAAGGCAATAGAAGGAAAAATATCACTAAAGATATGAAAAATACAATTTGTTTATTATTGTATTTTGAAATTGAAAATGGTAAGTCAAATGTTTTTAGTATTTATAAAGTTACAGACAATTCATCCATATTCACTAATACATTTTATAGAACTTTGCATAATGCAAAAAATGAGCACAACCATTTTTATTTAAACAATGAAATTAGAATTTAAGTTATGTATCTCTCTTTTTAGCTATTTAAGGAATTCATAGTAAATATAAATGGGAAGAACTATTTTTATTTAAGCACTATCGTTTGGGGGAAATTTTCTTCTGTTCAGGATTTATTAGAGTTATGAATAAATTTCACTATATGTACACACTTAAACATTTAATATAAGCTTTTTGGTGCAATTTAATCTCTGCACATAATGTGCTTGAATCTCACTTTTTTTAAGGCATGGTTTAGATAGTTTTTGAATATTAAACATTAAATAACGTCTGTCACTTTTTTTAAATACTCTCAAAATTAATGTTTAATCTATAAATCAAAGTAAAGACATATTAAATTTTTTCCTTTAACATTAGTTCCAAAGTTACCATATTAAAAAATTTCTTTATATAAATAGAACGCATAAAAAAGAAATTTTATCTATATAAATAAAATGACAAAAGTAACAAATTACTGCAAAATGTAAATATTATAAAAAAAAAGTAATATATATATAAAATCTTGGAGCAAAAAAAAAATTTTAAAAAGCTGATATAGAACTCCCATATTTAAGTATTGCTTTTTATCTTTTTTATAAATTTTCTAAATTTTTAATAATTTTTTTATATTTTTATTTTTATATCTATATATATCTATATCTAAAATTTTAAAAATTTTGAATTATTGATTTAAAACTTTAAAACTTTGAAGTTTTGAATATAGAATTTTAAAAAATTTTGAATTTTTAAATTTAGAATTTTAAAAGCTTTTGAATTTTTTTTTCTTATCAATATATCTATATATATACATTTTTCAATGATTATTTTTTACAATGGATTTCTTCTTATTTTTTTTATCATTTTTTCAATTATTTTATTTTAATTTTATATATTTTATTTTTTTATGTATATGTTAATGTTGTTTTTCAAGTTTTGATTAGCAAAAAGATGATAAGCATAACTTTAATCCATATAAATATCGTATCTTTTTCTCCAACTAGAATAATGTTAGTTTAATTTTTTGATTTTTTTTCTTTTTTATAATTTTTTTAATTTTATGAAATGATCTATATACAGAAAAAAAATGTATGCAGGAAGAAGCGGATATAAAGACAAAAGCAGAAAAAATACTGATATCAATTAAAGCTCATTATTTTGATAATTTATTTTTTATCTTAGTATAATTAGTTTTATGATGTTCAGTGTATTTGTTATGAAGTTTTTTCAATTTATTTGTGTAGTTTTATGCTTTTAAATAAAATGTCAGTTTTATTTAAATAATTATTTATTTATTTATTTATTATTTTATTCTTTCTTTCTTTATTTTATTTGTTTTGTTTCCTAGGTAGGAGGTTAAAGAGAAATCTAAACATTAAATTTAATAAATAGATTTAAAATAACAAAGGGAGCTAATAAAATAATATCTGCTAAATTAAAAAAAATACATTTAATAAAAAATTATATATAATGATCATATTTTCAAATTAATATTCATTTATGATATTATTTTTATCTATATCCAATTTTGAAACTTATTTATTAGATCATTTAAGATATTTTTTTTTAAATTTAAAAATTAGTGCTTATTTAAAATAATTATCTATATTCATATTTGATTTGACTATTTAATTTTTTTCCATCTATTTACAATAATTTTATATCTATATATCTTTATTATTATATTTATGCTTATTTGCAAAAATTTTATATATATTTATATATAATGTGGTTATTCTATTTTTTTATATGAATATTTATCTTATATGTATAAAAAAAATTTTAATATAATGTACGATAATAAAATAATAAAACAATCTGCGCTAGAGCGGGCTTTTATTAATTAATAAATATAACATAATAACTTAAAATAAATAATAAAATAAGCACACTAAAGCATATTTTAATGGTAAGTGAATCTACGATGTAGCATAGTCCCAAATTCTGCCATTACTAGCATCATTGATTCGACAATTTTTTTTGTTTATCAACGCTATCCACCAGCTAGGATAGTAAATTTTATGTATGAGTACTTAATATTTTGATATTGTCAGTGAATTGTATTTCTTAAAAAAAGGAAAAAAAAAAAAAAAAAAAAAAAAAAAAAAAAAAAAAAAAAGGAAGAAGGTTTAAAAAGTGACAAGACAGTTAAAGAAAGTGAAAAAGT
>CANUEP010038468.1:0-12401 GCA_947857235.1 Jatropha podagrica | reverse complement strand
CGATTGATGAATGAATTAATATATCCCATATGGTGTTGTGATCTCTCTTTATATAAACTTCATAGGGTGTCTTCGAATCCGAGTAGAAAATTGATTTGAATTCGATTCCTTTTCTGTTTAGGAGTCCTCTTTCATCAGGTTGGGCTTGAGCAATGCTTGAGATTGGTCCTTTTCGTATTTCCATGCAACCCATGCAAAGGCCACGCCCATGTCTCAAATTACATGGGCTAAATAATAAAAATTTGGCTCGATTGAGTTTCTAGTAGGTGCCACGGTCGTGGCACTGCATGACATGCCTGTGTATTTCCTTGACTTGGCCATGTTGAGCTTTTAGACTTTCAATTTCAGTCCCAACCTCCTTCGATGCAATTTTTGGTTATTTTTCTGCTAGAAACCCTTCAAATCAAGCTTATCAAGAATCACAAAAATTTACTAAAAATATAAATAAATCTAAGTGAAAAATTAATTAAAGTAATTAAAAATACTAAAATTTCTAATAAAAACTAAGTTAAAAGTACTATAAAAATATAACATATCATGGTCAATCATTTGACAAGGAAGTTCGAGGTCAAATAGCCAATTCTTGTGAAGTATAAAGCCTTAGGACTGAACAAGGAAGGTCCATACGAAGGAGGATGGTCCATACGAAGTGATAAAAAAAAAGACGTTTGAGTGCCTATAGAATAAAAATGATCAATGGCAAAGAACTGTGCTAAACATGGAACACATAAAATTTGTGAAAATACCATGTATAAACATGAGGAATTAGAAGAAGAGTAGGTTTTTTCACTTAGGCATTAGGATCTCAGGAAATTGGGTGTAGAAAAGGTAGCTCGGGGAAGCTAAGGGAATAGAATGATCCTAACAAATAGATTTTTCCTAACTTTTCCCAAAGAAACAAAAGAAAATTGAAGCTTTAGTGGTAATAGCTTTGCCTTCTCCAGGAAAGGAAGTACTAGAACTTACAATGTTACGAAAGTGAAAAAAAAAAAAAAGCGAAAAAGCAAAAGAGAACAAAAGAAAAGGAGAAAAGGCAAAATTAGAAAGAGTTACCTCTTAGGAATTCCTATGGAAAATTTCAGAAGAAAATGAAAATGGCAGAATAGAACTTTAAAAGCAACAAAGAGTGCTTCAATCTTCAATTTATAATCAAGAGGGGGAATTAGAAGAGACGCTAGGAAAAAATGGAACGTCAATAGGCACAAAACTAAAATGGAAAATGCACCCCTTAATGGAGTAAAGAAGTGCATTGTTCCAAGAGCTTTGATAATGCCAAAGGTCACATCTATTAAAGACAAGGTGTGAACTAATAATGCTATGATATCAAGGCTTATGTGGAAGAACAGGGTAAATAGGTGTTCGAAAATAGCTTGAAGTGAGATCATTAATATTGAGCAAATCTAAAGACTGAGCGACATAAGTGTCGAACAACCAATTAAGACCAAACAATTTTCATATTTATCTGAATAAAATAATGCTCAATCAAAAGAATCGTTATAAGTTATTAATTATTAAAATTCTCGCACTGCATTTATAGCTGAATATTTTCACCATAAATATACATAATCGGTTATAATTTAAGATCTATTATAAATACTTGTATGAAAACCTAAAAAGGGCATTCGATCAATGTAAAAATAGCAATTTTAGCATTTCTTTATAGCTTTCTGAGTTTACCTCTATTAATAATGAATCACGTTTTATTTACTCTCTTTTTATTTTCTATTTATCGAAATATAGTGCGATAAATAAATGAAGAAAGTAAGTAACATATTTCTCCCTTACTTTTTCTTAATTTCCTTCCCTCTTATTATTTTTCCCCGTCCATTCCAAACATAATTTTAGTAGGTGTTTGTTGTGTTTTATTACGTTGGTTGTTTTTTCACGTTGGTTGTTTTTTCCTCTTTTTTTTCCTTTCTATACTAAACGGAAAGGATATTCGGCGCACGACATTATTATTATTATTATTATTATTATTTGGATAATACATGCATCCCCGATATGTAATTGATGACGTTTAGAATCATTTTACTATGAGTTGAAGACCGAAAAATAAATGAAGATGACGTGCGATTCCATGCGTGTGTGTCGAAGACGATGACGTGTATTCCAATCCACCGTTGAAAAAACAGTAGAACTCATGTGCGACAACCGGTAGTTTCGAAAGACTGACACATCCACTCATACTTGAGGGCTTGTCTACCAAGCAAAACTTTTGAAACATGGCATCATTCTATTGGTTGGACATTATACGAAAAGATTAGTATTGACTGAGAAGTTTGACAATAAAAAAAATTAAAAAAACAGTCAACGAACCCCAGGAGGCGTTGAGCCGACATTCAATTGCGGACGGGCATGTGACGGAAGCCGTGACAGAAATATTACACGTGTCATATTCTAATTCCACTGCTGGACACGTGTCATTGCCGACGGCTGCTGCCAGCTAGGAAAATAGTTCGACAAAACCACGTTTTGGAATACAGATACGACCGCACGTGAAACAAAAAAGGTTAAAAATTCATTTTACATATAAAGCCATCTGCCATGTTTCACTCTGCTCATCGTTCGAGTCTCCAAGCAGCAGCAAGAGGGAATATTATAGTAATAGACAAAGAGGAAAAGAAGAAGAAGAAGATAGGAAGTGGAAATGAATGGGGCAGAACTAGAGTTACCTCCTGGGTTCAGATTTCATCCAACAGATGATGAATTGGTGAATCATTACCTGTGTCGGAAATGCGCAGGGCTGCCTATTTTTGTTCCGATCATTGCTGAGATTGATCTTTATAAGTATGATCCTTGGCAGCTTCCGGGTAATTTTTATTCTTATGATTTCTTCTAATTAAAGATCTTGAGATTTCTTCCGGATTATTCAGATGCATATAAATTTTTGTTGTGGTGCAGACATGGCTCCGTACGGTGAAAAGGAATGGTACTTCTTTTCTCCAAGAGATAGAAAATACCCCAACGGTTCACGGCCGAACCGGGCAGCGGGAAGCGGATATTGGAAAGCCACAGGAGCTGATAAACCCATTGGAAGGCCCAAACCGCTTGGAATAAAAAAAGCACTCGTTTTTTATGCTGGAAAAGCTCCAAAAGGAGTCAAAACCAACTGGATAATGCATGAATATAGGCTTGCCGATGTTGATAGGTCTGCCGGCAAGAAGAACAACCTCAGGGTAATTTGACAAATATTATTGGAAATTGTTCGCTAATTTTCTGGAAAATAAATGTAAATTATTGGAACTTGTTCTTGATTTTGATTTAAAAGAAAAAAATTGTTGTTGCAGCTTGATGACTGGGTATTATGCCGAATATACAACAAGAAAGGAAGCATAGAGAAGCAGTACACTGCGGATATAAAATTGATAGAATATCCAGAAATGGAGGATCAAAAACCAAAGATTCTAATGTCTGCACCGTCAATTAATAACAATGAGCCGCTAGTACAGATGGATACATGTGATTCAATACGCAGATTGCATACAGACTCGAGTTGCTCAGAGGAGCACGTGCTATCGCCTGAGAAAGAAGTCGAGAGCGTGTTGAATTTTGGCTTTAGTAGTTACATGGAAGGGTTTCAAGATGACCCTTTTGCTTCGCAAGTTGAGTTCCAAATGGATCAGTTCTCCCCCTTGCAGGACATGTTCATGTATTTACACAAGCCATTTTGATCCTATCCTATCCATCCACCCACCCATCATATTCCAGCAGTAATTTTAGGAAAATTCTTGTATGTAATTAGGTTCTACAACAATTTATTCGATTAACTAAACAGCACGACTGGTTACGTACTAGAAATGGATTTGATTATTATTATTATTATTATTTTAAATTTTCTTTATAGCTCACTGGCCGATTCTGTCTTAGAAATTAAAGTAACCTTTGCAAATTAATATGCTTTCTTAAATTACAAATGATATATCTGTCCAATTTATAAGATTCTTTACAATATCAAACATAACAATGACATATATGAATAGCCTGTTTATGTTCTTGGATGGAAATGTTGTAAGGAACTATTGTCTCGCTTTGGACTTGGGAAGCCGCTCACAATTCGCAGGTGCCCATCCAATCACTTGCTTCTCATTGTTGTAGATCATCATTCTGTCTTGCATCGATATGTCTAACATAAAATTGAAGAAGAAAATTTATCTTTTCATTTTCAATTCATCAAGTTAACCATGGTTTAGACTAGACAAGATTTTACCTCCAATAACATTTAGATCACGAAGGCCTATTTGCGTACCATTTAGAATTCCCAAGCAAGCATTTCCTTTTGACTGGAAATAGATATACAGCAATTATTCCTTGTAATTGGACTAGAACAAAATTAAAATGCTGGACTTACTGATATTATAAGATAGGCTTCTGGAGGAAATTCAAAATGAGTTCTAGCCCTCCCACTGTTTGCGAAGCCCAATGCAAAGGACTTGAAGTATTTCTTGACATCACGTAAGCTTTTGAAAGGTTTCTTTCCTTTCCAACAAACGGGTAGTGTTTGGTCCGATACTTCACTCAAGGGCTTTCCTGATAGTTCTGTTCTCAACTATACATACAGAAAAATGTATGCCATGAATGCAAGGATAGGAAATAGTTGATTGATTATGTGAAAAAGAAAGAGCTGGTTGATTGATAAAATATGCGAGTGCAGCATGTGTGAAAGTGGCTCCCTGTGCTCACCGAATATAATAGTCCTCTATATGCCTGCGAGTTCAGGTAAGTATATGAGCTCCCACTGTCGAAAACTACAAGTAGATTTTGGATCCCGGTAGATCTTCCATCAAATATGAACTCAGAGAATCCAGGAGAGTAGTATTTTCTGGCAATAAGAGTGCGTAAGAGTAGAAAAAATCAAATATACAAAATTAATTAAGCTAGAATTTCCAAAATGAAGATTGAAGGTATCAATATTACGAATGATCGCGAGACATTTGCGTCCAAGTTACTCGAGAGGAATCGTAAATACCATCCCCAAAGAAGAGAAAACCTCCACCACGCCCACTTAAACAGTGGCCAATGACATTTTTCACCAGTCCCTGGCTACTAAGCTGTGATGGGATGCTAGATATTCCCCTGCCCAGGCCAAGTATTCCGTCCAAGGGATGATGAGATCTACCTGGAAGCTGATCATACCCGCATCTGTAAAATATTAACGTAAACATCAGGACATAAAAGTAGCGTCCAATAAACCTTTCAACAAATTAAGAAAGAAAGGAAAAGAAGAAATTTCACCCGAGGGCCAGAAGAGGATTAAGCCGCTGTCCATTGGTAAAGTTGAGAAGGAATACATCCCTCACAAGAACACCGAGGGATGAACCACCATCCGCATACTCAACCTCATAATCACACTGCTCTGGATCTTCACATTTGTGCTCACCAGGCGCCTGCAAGGATCTACACAAGGGGTCCTTACAAATCACTAGGTTGTTACTGGGTCGGTAAAGTGGATGAGGTGCCTGCAAACACCGTAACAATTAATTCTTTTTCTTTTTCGGTCATTGATTTAAAGAAATGATTGCACAAATCCCTACATATTTAGAATGGATATAAGCTGCATGGAAGGGGTAAAAACTCAGTCAAACAGGGCAAAGCTTGTTTACCCCATGACATAACAATCCAACCTGCTGCACCTTAAACTTTTCTGTTAAAATCAACTTTAGTCCAATTGAGATGATAAGAAGATTGTGAATCGACAAATTTGTTTAAAACAAGCGCAGAATAATATGTAGTAGTTACCTCAGTACATTGGCGACAGGGAGCATCACATTGGAGCCATGTGAGGTCACTTCCCGTGTCTACGTCAAGAAAGTATGGCTTTGATGGCTGCCCTATATTGAGAGTAACATTATAATATCTGCAAAATGTAACTCGTCAATCGTATTTTTCAGAAAATGTATGATTTCGACCTAGAGATGTTAAAATAAAATATTCTTATGCAATCATAGCCTAACCAGTAGACCATGTCTGCATAAACTTTTCACACAATTAGCATCAAAGCCTGATATAATATATCCTAGGCAAGCAAAGATCTCGTGTACATACCCAGCGGGATAAACATTTCCATGAAGTGGAAAAACAAGAGATGACCCAACTTTACTGAGCATCATCGAAGATAACATCGTCTTTCTCCATTTTTGCTGCGCACCATCACTTGAAGCAGCTGACGATACCAAAAACATAGCTAGCAGCGGCATTAGAGCCAACACAGAAAAACCCACTTTCCCTTTTCCCATGTCTTTCTGATATCAAGCAGATTTATGAAAACTTCAGAATTTTAGCTTACAATACAGTACACAATGCTAAGTGTTTGCTATAATGACTAAATGAAGGTGAGAAAGGACACGATAAATTTGTTTTGGGTCTTCTTGTTCATCGACTCGAGTTTGGTTGATTTTATGTAAAGGCCATGTGAGTCCAAATTTGGCTTTTAATACTGAAGGTGACTTTCCAACTGGGATTGGCATTGAGAGGGATAAGATGTTCGTTCTTTTGCTTCAAAATTAAGTTAAAATGGTTCTTTAATTAATTTCGCCTTTTCTTTTGCAGAGGATTACTTAAGAACCATTTTAACTTCAAGGTTGAAATTGAGATTTCTTCGAAAGATTGTTTCTTGGAGCGGTTCTTATTCTTTTCCTCCACTTAAGTAGCTGTTGAGAATGGATTTTGAATCAAGACCATTTATATGTATGGTGTTAATTGTTAAATGGTATAAATAAACCAAGAGCAAAGTGAGCGTTTGATCACCTTCGTGTAGGAGCAGAAGAGCGTTTGATTGGGCAAAAATATGTTTCTTTTCCTCAAAATATTTTACTCACGAAATTGTCATCTAATAGAAAAAGGAAATAATAAAACAAGGAAACCACAACTCTGACCCTGTTGGCCTCACAAACAACCAAGTCATATATAAGCACTTTCCTGGAAATTACATGATACAAAACAAAAGGGCAAAAAAGAAAAGAAAAAAAGGATAAATGGTAAGGAAATTAATTAGTATCTTGTTGCCTAGTATACGATCAGGGAATACATGGTAAGAAATAGAATCCTCATTTAATCTTATTTGATTTTTAAATTTTTGTTTCTTTTTCTATAATCCATGCTATGTATAATTGTAAAAATAAATAAGAAATAATGAGATTTTCGATAAAACTCTTATAAAGTTTGTACTATTTTAAAATAATCTTAGTAATCAATTAAAAAATTATATTTTATTATTTGATTTGATATAATTTATAAAAAAATTTAAATAAATACATATAGATAAATTAAAAATTTCAGAATTTTAAATATTATGTTTTTTTAATTTATTTTTTAATAATATATATGATAATGAGATATTTGAAAATTTTTATATTTTATTTTTAAAATATTTGAGTATAATTTAAAATATTTCATTTAGGAAAGAAGTAAAAAAAGAAAAATATATTCTTTTTAATATTCTTTTATATTTTTTTTCTTTATATTTATGAGATATGATGGTATATATATTTTAAAAAAAATTCCAAATACAATATAAATAATATTTTATTTAGGAGAGAAAAAAAAAGAAGAAAATGTATATATTTTTTTTATGATTTTAGGAAAAATTGAGGGTATAATTAGAAATAATAGAAATTTTCTTTTACATAATTCTTTTATTAGTTAACATATAGATAACTAAAAATTTAAAAATTTTGAATTTTATCTTTTTTAAATTGACTTTTAATAAATATGGGGGAAACTACTTTTTAGTCCCTAAATTTTGACCTAATTAATTAACTCATCCATCTATTTTTGTAAGCCCTATAAGTAGTTCCCGAGGTTTAGTTTTGATGAGTGCAATGTTAGAGAACGCCTTAAGTGAACTGAGTAAGCTTATGATGTATTCCGTATTATATTCCCTTTTTGTAGTATAATTTTGATTCTAACTCTTAGAGCTAGGATCTAACTTTAAATGTTAAACAATATTCTTGACTTTTAATTACTCCTTGACCAAATATTTATTAAGCATTATAAAATTTAAATGTGGTTCGGGCGTGACGTTGCTCGGGTATAACGTTGCTCGGGTTTTGACATCTTTCTCATTCTCCAGTCTCTTAACTTAGTCAAAATATTATTCAGGCAATACCGAACAGACTTTCAACAAATTCTTTATTATCAAAAGTCCCCCCAAAAGCGTGCCGAATCATTTATGTTCGGCTTTTGCTTATCCTGACTCTCACTCTTTTGTGTGCTCGGGCTCTATAAACTGGTCAGCTATTTATTTAAACTTCCACGTAAGCCCTAAGTATCAATTCATTATTAGTTTGCGTCTTTGTCTTTAATGGATGTGACTTTTGGGCTTATTGATACCTCCTAAAACAGCGTGCCTTCTGAACACTTCATTGAGGAGCGATCCTTCAGTTTGCTGACGTGAGTGACCCTTCAATTTGCTGGCGTTTCAAACTTCGCTCGGTCTCCCTTCATTCTCACGTGTCTATAAATCAAAACTCCAAATCCCACCATTCTTAGATTTTTCTTACTGCTTTTCTTTGCAAATTTTCTTGCAAAAGAGGTAGTTATCAATTTCTACAAAAATTTAATTTTTTTATTGTCATTTCTTGTTCCTATTATCCTATGGCCACTCCCTCCTCCAATAAGAGCAAAGGTAAAGGTAAAGGCATTGCCATTGAACCTTCTAGCTCTTCTTCTTCAAGCTTCGAAACCACCAAAATCGGTGACTTCCCATCGAGCCGTACTCTGGCTGCCATGGAAGCCGCTTCATAAGCTTCTAGAAGAGTTCGAGCTTCTGGCATTATGATTGGGAGAAAAGAGGCTGGTCGCGTAAGCAGTCGATCTCATCCTTCACCAAAAGCTAAAGAACCTAAAAAAAGGAAGAAATTGATTACAAAGAAAGAGAATAGAGTAGCACAAGTACATTCTCTATTTGGTCCCAAGGATATGTAAAGGCTTCAAATTAAATATGCCATCCCTGCTGAGTTTAAACTTCTTATTGTGGGTGAAGATGTTCAAGCCAACATTGAGCAGAGCCCCAATTTTTTTATTTTATATGAAGAGGATTTGAGGCTGGTGTTCGACTTCCACTTCAACCAAAGTTATGCGACTATCTGAACCAACTTGGTATTACTGTATCGTCGCTTGCCCTAAATAGCATTAGGATTGTGTTGGGACTCTGCCTCTTAGCTCAGAAATCTAATCTGGAGCTTTCCCCTTTTGTTGTTAATGGGCTATACTCTTTATTTATTCGAGAAAGAGAAGATCATCCTCACTTTTTTTATCGTGGCGACCTTTGTATTTTTTATCGACTGGCTGCTTCTTTAAAGGGCAGATGGAAGGAAAAATTCTTCATAGTGAAAAGCCTGAGAGACTTTGAGGTGAACACCTCCCAGTCTCAATCAATTCCTTCATTTAGGGAGGATCGCTCTCTCACACAAAGGGAAAGAGCTAGCATTGAAGCTCTTTCCAAATATGCCCTTAAACCTTTCACCTTCTTCAACTTCTTGCCTTGGAATATCCTTCTACTCACTCTGGAAAATGGAAAAAATAAATAAGGTATGTCTTTAGCTTCTACTTTGTGTATTTCCTAATTGACTTTTAATATTTTACTTTGTTCGACAGATATGGCTGGTGGCGATCTTATTAGAAGGTTGGAGGAGAAAAGAAGAAAGAAGAGAGAAAGTAGAGCAACTGCTCAACCAAGGAGAGCGAGCGACTTGGTGTTGAGGGGTGAAGATGATGAGACCGATCACTCAACCCCAACGCCGAATAGGAGGCTAAGTGATACCACTGCTACTCCTAATCTTGTTCAGCCCATGATCCCTGAACAAGTAGAAAGTCCATGCACTTGGAGGAAATCACCTACACTTCCTACAATTTCCCATGGAGAGATTGATGCCGCTCATTCACCATCTAAGGATGACATTCCTCTTACTAGGTGAAGGAAAAGGATTAGATCAGGAACTCTTGAG
This sequence comes from Jatropha podagrica, assembly GCA_947857235.1. NCBI lineage: Eukaryota > Viridiplantae > Streptophyta > Magnoliopsida > Malpighiales > Euphorbiaceae > Jatropha > Jatropha podagrica. Next base: position 2,457 of record CANUEP010038468.1, on the reverse strand, counting down.
GAAACTGCTCGATCAAAGCTTGCTCGGCCTCACGTAGAGAGTTATATTAAGAGTATCCATGGATCCTCTGTGTCTTGCTCTCATAGCCCGGTAAGTAGGGATTTAGCCGGACTTTCCCTACTTTCTCAAGACTGTAATTACTATGATTCCATGGAAGAAGATTCAATCTTTGATCAAATGAAATGCAACATTTTTTCTATGAGCTTACTATCTTCTTTGTTCTATTTTCCTTTTATCCTCCTTCTTGTATAATTTTTTATGTTCGCCCCTATTTTGTTAGGTTGTTCATCAAGTTGTAGTCATGAAGAAAAGGGTCTCGAAGCTACGCAGCCATTGTGCAAAACTTGAAGTGTCCAAGAATGATGCTATCCAAATGGCTAAAACTGCTAAGGAAATAATGGACAATACTACCATTACTCACAATAAGGAGATCTACGCTTTAAAATAGTAGTTAGACCAACTTAACGATGAGTATAAGAAGGTTACAGACACAACCTTGGTCACAAGCTCGAGAAACATCCAATTGGAGAAAGAAAAGATTGAGCTTGAGCAAGCGAAGCTACAAACTGAGTTGCAATGTGATCAACTCAAAAAAGATCTAGAAGCCTCTCAAAAGGAAATAGATGATGCTCTAAACAAGATTGTGGACATTGTTGATAATTTTCAAGAGTAAATTACTGCAGCTTGATAGGTCATATTTTTATAGCATTTTTAGCTTAGTTTTTATTACAAATTCTAATATTTTTAATTACTTTGATTAGTTTTTATTTATATTTATTTATGTTTATAATTAAGTTTTCTTGATTCTTCATAAGCTTGATTTGAAGGGTTTTTAGCAAGAAAATAGACAAAATTTATATCAAAGAAGGTTGGAGTTGAAACTTGGAGTTAAAAGTGCAACATGGCCAAGTCAGTAAAGTACACGGCCAGGCCGTGGCACAAGCCATTGGCGTGTTACCAAGAAAGTTGAAAATTTAAGTGGGCCGAATTCAACTATTTAGCTCGTATAGATTTGAAACCTAGGTGTGGCCTGTGCATGGGACTGCATGAGAATAATAAAAGATCTACCTTAGCATTGCTCTGGCCCAATTGGGTGAAAGAAGATTCCTAATTAGGAAGAAATCCAACACAAAATCAATTTTCTACTTAGATAATGTTTCCTCCTAATTAGACCAGCTAGTTTCTTACTTGGATTCGAAGACACCCTACGAAGTCTATATAAAGAGAGATCACTACAATAATATGGGGATCTTATTCGTTGACTAGTTTTTATCTCTAAACTCTTAATCTTGTTTTTATTTTTCAATATTCATATTGATTATGAAATTATTTTCAAGTTTAATTGAATTTTATTTAATTACTATGTCAAACTAAACTCTCATACTAGGGATTTGATGTACCTTAATTTCTACTCTAATTTATGATATTAGATTTGTTTTTTTTATTCAAGATATAATTTATTATTGAACTTAATACTTCTAGGCAGAGTTTCTCCTCTAGATTGATTTATTTCATTAATCACTATCATAAGAAGCGTTATTGATAAGAAAAAGGTAATAAAATATATGGGAATAATAACTTGATGCGGTAGCTAGATAGTTTGACTTATGGGGAATTTTCATAATTTAACGACATTAGGTTATAAATTCTTAGACAAACCACAAAACTTCATGGTTTAATTCATATTTGATTGCACTATTAGGAGATAGGTAATTAGACGGGATCAAAATAACTAACAATATATCGAGAGAGCTTGTTAGTAATTTTAGGGTTGTTTTTCCTTCTTAAACAATTAAAATTGATTAACAAACTAATAAAATAAATCGGCTAGAATTAAGTGAAGTCAAAATCCCTAGTAACTTTTAAACCTTGATTTCTTTACATCAATTATTCTTGCTTGAATTCTTTTCTATTATTTTTATTTTATTCTATTCCTACAAATATTCTCTTTATTATCATTTAAATAATTAGCATGTTAAGATAATTTTGGTACTTGGTATATAATCTTCATGAGACGATACTCTACTCACTCTTTATTACTTGTTGTGATTTTGTACACTTTGTGAACCCCTACCCCCCCAGACGGAATGCATGGCATAATGTAATGCGTAAGGATAGAAATGCACGTGATGTGTGAGAGTCGCCACCTGGTTTAATTATTTAAGGGTAAACTAGGAAAACCCTAAGTGACTCCAATTTTAATTAACCTAATTACTAGATTAATTACCCAATGGTTAAGGCATGGTATGCAAGCCCGAGACGGATCCCGAGACTATGTCATGCTGACGTAACTAACCTATGAGTGGATGCTTTGCAGGGTGAATGATCGATTTTGACTTGCCGCTCGGGGTTAGATCCCAAACGTGCCTACGTACTTCCATTTGAATGGAAGATCAAAGTCGACGTAGTTCGATAGGCCTCTTTAGAGGGCTTTGAATGGGATGCTTTATGCATGCA
>CANUEP010038441.1:0-23659 GCA_947857235.1 Jatropha podagrica | reverse complement strand
TAGGTTAATTAAAATTGGAGTCATTTAGGGTTTTCCTAGTTTACCCTTAAATAATTAAACCAGGTGGCGACTCTCACACATCAAGTGCATTTCTATCCATTTGTCATACGCATTTCCACATTGCGAGTGCATATGGGGGGTAGGGGTTCACAAAAGCGCATGCTGTTCTTTCAATTTCTCTAAGTCAAGAGATATTAAGTCCGCGCTTCTTGATCTTAGCATAAAAGATTAGCTTGCTACGTGTTTGAGAAAAAGAAAATTTTTTTTGAAAATTAAATTTTAATTAATTAAAAGAAATAATACTTAAATTAAAGAAAGAAAGAATAAAATAAAATAAGTATGCTAAAATAATTAAAGAAAAGAAAAGAAAGGAAAAATAAATAAATATTTAAAGTATATTTTCAAAAATTAAATTAATAAATTAGGTAAAAGAAATAAAAAGAATTAGAAAAAGAAAAAGAAAAAAGGAAATAGAAATAAAATAAAAAAGATAAAAATAAAATTTTAAAATAATCAGATTAAAAAAAATTGAAAAGGAAAAGTTAAATAAATTAGTTAATTAAGAAAAATAAAATTTAAAAAGAAAAGAAAATTGAATAACGAAAATTAGTAAACAAAGGAAAATTTAAAAGAAAGAAAAAAAAATTATTTTGAAAACAAGAATACGTTAATGCAGACGAAAAGAGAAAAAAAAATTTTATTTAAAAAGAAAGGGTACGTTAAGTACTCGATATATTTAACGTAAACGAAAATATATTAAAATTTTTTTTTAAAAATGAATTAAAAGAAAAATTTCTAATTAATTGTCTCACAATTAAACTAATATCTATTCTAGCACCAATCTCTAACAACGGTACCAAAAACTTAATGTGCTGCGCGCCTCTGGGCGCGCGCTCGCGTTCCGCAAGTATACGGGTCGTGAAAGTAATACAAAAGATTATCGTTCCACAGAAATTAAGAAATAAGCTATTAATTCGTTATGCTCGACAATTATTAGGAAGATCGAATTTAAATGGAGTTGGATTAAACTAAGATGCAATTAAATTAAATAAATTCTAATTAAAATAAGCAAGTATAAATAATTAAAAGATAGATCCAGCAAATAATTATAGAGCTGGTTTAGTTGTGGGGTCTCCATTAATTCTTGGATGCAAACTTTGAATAATTAATTTATAATGCCCAAAATCCTCTTTCAAGCTCAATTGGACCACTACAACCGTATGACATCTACTTTTGTAGCCTAATATGGTTTAAAACGTTATGTCAATTCCTAAAGGAGAACTAACCTAAAGTATCCAAAATCTTCTTTTGAGCTCAGAAGAACTATTCAAACTATGCATATCTACCATTTATTATAACCTAGCACAATTTTAACTCATTAAGCTGGTGTTAATTCTTTATCTTCAAAGAACCTAGCCTATTTCTAGTGTTAGAAAGAAATTATAGGTTTAATATGTGAGATCCGACCTAATTTGTCAACCTTTCAGTCTGTTCAAATAGATCTAATGTCATGCAAATATGGGATCCTGACATACCCACAAGCATTAAGTTCAACATATTAAATCAAGAATTAAACATAAAACATAAATTATTCTATTCAAAGTTGCATTTTAAATTACTAGATAAATCTCATAACTAGATCAAAATATTTAGCCTAGCATTATTACAAATAAATCAGCACAATAATAATTCACAAAGGGAATAAAAGCCATAGATTACAAACTCAGGGCTTTTGATTAGTTGCCCAAGTTTTTTACGTCCAAGCTCTTGCTACTGCTTTTTCCTCTTCTTTTGTATTTGTAACAATACTCATTAAATACTGACTCTCTCTCTTAATTTCTTAGCTGAAGTTTTGATTGGCCACTTATCCCTCTCTCTTCTTCCTTGCGGCAGCAAGTGCCAAAGAGGAGTTCAAAATGTCCAACCCATTTGATGTCTTTCTTTCTCCCTTTTATAGACTTTTCTTGCTTGATTCTCATTGGTCCACATAAGCCAAGCCACTTGCTCAACTCGCATCTGCAAAAGGTTGTCTCCACCACCCATGTGAAGAAAAGACCAAAGCTAGTTGAGGCTAGTTGAAAGGGACTGATGTGGTTGAGGCTAGTGTTTTTGGAGGCAAGATTGCTACTTATAAGGCTTAGTGAGTTGTTGAGCATGGTGACCAGGAGAGAGAGCATAGAGCGACTTTGACTCGGGAGATGGATGTTAGACTCTGGTTGGTGACTGAGATAACTATAGACTCTATTAGACGAGTTAATCTAGAGGTTTCTGATGACTCTAGGGAGATGCCTCGAAGGTAGCGCAAACAGTTCTCCTAGTCCCTCAGTGCATGCTAACCTTGCATTGATAGGGTTTGATTTTGTTTTTTTCGATTTTTGACTCAACTCGTATTTTTATAAGGGCTTTGAGATAGGATGCTGACTCATGATGTATAGAGGGTTCAGCTAACACACGTTTGGTTTTCGCCAGTCTATATAGTGAACATACATATGACTAACACAACTAGACAAATGATAGAAATAGATGCCTAAGTGATAGGGCTTTTATGATTGTCTTTTTACATAGTTTGTGCTGATTTGAGACATGTAAAAAAGGGAATCATTTCGACACATTCGAGAAGGAAATTTGGTTTTATCTTTTATGGGATTGTCGCTTTCAGTTCTTAATTGTTGCCTAGGTTGCCCTTTCGAGTTTTTGACCTAGTAGGCTGCCCTGACTTTTACCTAAGCTACTCTTTTGGGTTTTTGGCTTATTGGGCTATTGATTTTGCCTAAGCTACCTGCCCTTGCAGGTTTTCAGCTTAGCTCATTTTGTTTTGATTTTTGATTTTTGATTTTTTCACATTGGCATAGAAAATATGAAATTTTCAAGAGAAGAGGGGCAAAATGTATTTTTATTATTGTTGTGATCGCACCCACAAATTGTGCTGCCTATGTATCCCATACTTTTGGAACATATTTTCGAGAGTTAAGTCACCATAGTTCAACTTAACAGTGACGTAAAGGAGTAGTATTTTTTGTGCTAATGCTTGAATGCATTCACACAATGTATCTTTCGAGTTGATCCAAGTTGCATGGATTAGTGAACTTGTTGCCATCTATTTATGACAACATGATGCCACCTCTAAAGAGGATTTTCTTTAGTATGTAGGGGTCGACCCAATTTGACCTGAATTTACCTCGGGGATCTTGCACAGGAGCTCTGATTTCCTTGAGTACAAGACAACCTTCTTCGAGTTTTTTATCCGAGATTCTCTTGTTGAAGTGCCAGACTATTCTCTATTGTTAACTCTAAATCTAATTAAAAGCCTCTATCCTTTTCTAATTGATGGTATTCAACTGGTTGTGATAATTCTGGACCCATTCTGTTTTAGGCAACTAACTTTCTCTCATGACCATGGTTGATCTGATCTGATCTGAACTTCGACAGGTAGGACTGCTTCCATCCCACATATGAGTAAGTAAGGTGTTGCCCTAGTTGGCATCCTGATGGAGGTTCTATGTCCCCATAACGCAAAAAGCAGCTGTTCATGCCAACTTCTACGATTGTGAATTATCTTCTAGAGGATGCTCTTGATGGACCTGTTTACTACTTCAACTGCTCCATTGGTCCAGGGCTTGTATAGCGAAGAGTGATAGTGTTGGATTCTGTACTTAGTAATCAAGACGGAGACTTATTTCTAGAAGTGAGACCCATTATCTGTTATGATCTCAAAAGGAACTCCATACCTGCATATGATGTTTGTCTAGATGAATTGAGCTACTTTTTTTTAGTTTAGAATATCATAGGAGGCAACTTCTACCCACTTGGTGAAGTGGTCGATGGCTACCAGGATGTACGCATGTTGATTATAAGATTTGGATGTCACTCTACCAATCATGTCGATTCCCCAAGTTATGAAGGGTAATGATTGGTGATATTATAGGCTAAAGCCATTCCATTCATATGGGGGCCTTCTTCTCTACTGTGCACACACTCCATTACTTGTTAAGCTTCTTCTTGGTCACACACCTTAGATGTGCTTGGTTCCATGTCCATTTGCATAGAATACCATCCTTGTATAGGTAGCTCTTTGATAACTCCCAGAGGGTCCTCTTGTCAAACATGGAGGCACCTTCAAGGCATTATTGTTTTTCCAACCAAGTCTGAATATCCCAATACCAAGGCTTAGCATCGGTGAGCTGAAGAATATAGTAATAAGCTGGCTGTTGGCGAATCTAAATTTTCAAGGCTTTGATGAACATGTCAGGGCTAGCATCAACCATGGAGTGCAAGTGTTGTCAATGTATTAACAAACTGCTCTTGGTCCGGCGCAAGAATTGGAATGACATTTCTTTGAATTTCTAAGCCTACTGATCCAAACATTGGAGATATGGGATAAAATGTTATTCCTTAATCTTTCATTTCTTCAGTGCTTGAAAGACTATTAGGATGGAGTCTCCATAAATCGTTAGTCATCTGATATGAATATTTAGAGCTGCTTTTAATCCGGGAACACATGCTTTATATTCTGCTTTATTATTACTGACCTGGAACATCAACTTAATCCTGAACGGTAGTCGCTCCCCATCTGAAGTTACTATGACTACACCGATGACATAATGCTGATGGTTGGTGGCCCCATCAAAGTACATTTTCCACTGAGCTATCTAAATATGTAAAATGTCCTCGTCTAGGAACCTAATATTTGCTACATCAGCATCACCGGGACACGCAGCTAAGTGATCTGCTATCACACTACCTTTAATTGCTTTCTTTGTAATAAATTTCAAATCAATTGTTACAAAGACGGTAGCCCATTTAACTATCTTATTGTCTAGCATCAGTCTCTCCATAAAGAATTTCAAGGGACTCTAATTAGCAATGACATGAGTAGTGTAGGAGCAGAGGTAGTGCTACAGCTTGATGCAAACCACCAAGGCTAGGCAGAGCTGTTTGATCTTGTTGTATTTCAATTTTGTTTTTAGCATTCACTTACTTAGGTAGTAAACAACATTCTCTTTGTGAAAATCTGATGCTTCTTATGCTAGCATAGCCCCAATGACTTCATTTGTTATTGATAAGTAAAGGAGGAGTGGCTTCCTAAGTCTAGGAGGCTGGAGAATCAGAGAATTGAGTAAATATGCATTGATTTGCTCAAAGGCTTTCTAGCACTGGTCATCCCAATTTTTGTGGGCATCCTTTCTCAGCGTCTTGAAATTTGGCCTGCAGGTTTCTGCTAATTGTGAGACAAACCAATAGATATACTGGAGGTGGCCTAAGAACCCCTGATCTCCTTTTCTGTCTTAGGAGGTTACATCTCGATGATGGCTTTGGACTTTGAGGGGTCAATCTCAATCTCTCTCTTGGATACCATGTAGCCCAACAAGATACTGAATGGAGTTCTGAAAAGGCATTTAGCGGGATTAAGCTTCAGATTGTATTGTCGGAGTTTGGAGAAGAATTTATCAAGGGTAATTAGGTGACTTGGCCCGTCCATGGTGTGGAAAACCATATCATCAATATATACTTCTAAATTCTTATGCATTGGGTCATGGAAGATCATGGTATCCATCCTCTAGTAAGTGGCATAGCATTTTTTAGACCAAATGGCATCATTCTATAGCAGAAGGTACCTCATTCTATGATGAACGAAGTTTTTGACTTATCTGGTTCATTAACTAATATCTTATTATACCCTGCATAGAGATCTATGATTGAAATCACACTAGACTCTACCATTTTATCGACAAGCAGGTCGATAATAGGCCTTATTCAGATCCGGTAGTTAATGCAAGTTTTGATCTTGCCATCTTTCTTGGAAACAGGCAGTATGTTGGCTAACCATGTTAGATAGTCAATGGCCTTGATGAAATCGTTTTCCAATAACTTGGTTGTTTCTTCTTTGATTATGAGGGTGATCTCTGGTTTCTATCTCCGGAGTTTCTGTTTCATTGGCTTGATGTGATCATATGTAGGGATCTTATGAACGACAATGTCTAGATCTATACCGATCATGTCGCTAGCTGTCCATGAGAAATAATCTAAGTACAATCTAATGAGCTCTATTAACTCCTATTTACAATCACATTCATGCACAATAAATGTATGCTTTGGTTTATTTTCTGTGCTAATGTTTATTTGATCTTTTTTATTTTTATTTCTTTTTCTTTTTCATTTTTCACTTTGCCAGCAATCTCATTCAGGGTGGAGAAAGGGTAACAGGAAAACTGAAAATCCTTATTATTGATAAAAGTCTCATGATCGACATTTACATTGAGTTGTACAAAGAGGTCTCCTAACTCAGACAAGGATGACAGAGAACACTCAGAAGACTCAAAAGACTCTAAACTAGATACAGAACTGGACTCTAACACAAGTTCTATTTGTGACTCAAGTTCAAGTTTAGGTTTAGGTAGAAGGAAGGTGGATTGCTCTACACGCTCCTCTAGGTACAAATTCAAAGGTGTTTGGATAGGCTATATGAGGTTTTTGGAGTCTGCTTCCACTCAGTCACTGATCATACAAAAGGTCAAAGAGAGATGTCTCCATGTTGTCCTCCTAATTAGTATGGAGCTTTAAAAGAGGCTCACAATCTTTTATTGAGAGCCTAACATTAAGAGAAGTTGAAAACCAAGGATCAATTTTTTGGTTAAGGGGCAATACCAGGGTTCTTGAAAGAAGTAGTGAGGTCCAGATTCCCCTTCTTTGATAAAGTAACCATTGAGGGTTTTAAAGTGTGGACGCATCAGAATGTCCCTTGTTTCACCTCTCATTTTCACCTTTCACTTAGCATCCTCTACCTCCTCTCAATCTTCATTTGTCGGCTTGAATCTAAGATCAAAGGGGGGTTCAACAATTGGGTACTCAATAAAAGAGGTCATACCCTGCTAGTTGCGGCATAGTCTCATTCCGAGAAAGTAACACATGGTTCATAACATGTTAACTACCATGGGATTACTGTGGGGGGGTCAAAGTACATGGGAAAGATCTCTTTACTCGGCTTTGACTCGATGAACTGGACTGAATCGAAGGAGAACCCTAACAATGGGTAGACTGCTGGTTTAGGCTAAATTTCCAATAACGGGGCAAAAGAAGGAATTTCTGATTTTCTTATCAAGTCCCCTTTAGATGTTAGCACTGCATTTCCATGGGGGAATTTCAATTTTTCATGTAACAAGGAGCCTACTACCTTAACTTTATGGATCCATGGTCCCCCCAAAAAGAGATTGAAGTAAGCCGAGACATCCACCACTTGGAAGGAGATAGTCATGACTGTGGGCCCAATTACGACCTCTAGATAGGCTATGCCAATACCTCTCGACTAGTGTTGTCATATGCGCTCACTATCTAATTGGAAGGCAAAAAGTCTTCAGCAATTAAGCCCAAACAACTGGCAACTTTCAGAGGGCAGACATTCAGCGTTGACCTATTATCTACCAAGACCATAAGTATTGTCTTACCCCTGGCTTGAACCATGATGTAAAGAGCATGGTTGTGATCTCCTCCAGCACAGATCTCATGATCTGAAAAATAGAGAGTCAATGCTAAAGGGTTCCTTACGATGGAAGCCACCAAGGCTTCTAGAGTGATATCAATAGTTGTCTGACACTGATTCATGGCCTTGACTAGAGCTTGGCGATGTACAAAGGAAGACTGAATCAACCCCCACACAAAGCGTTGCCCTAAATTTCTTTAGCTGCTCCAAAACCAAATTCTTAGGCTGTTGTCCAAACCTAGAAGTAGGCATATCCTTAGCCAAGGTGTCTGGATTGGGCAGAGCTTTGGGAGGAGGATATAGGTATTGTCTCCTGCTCTAAGTGATAGCATTGATTTCCTCAAGTACACTATTCAAGTCTATGATGCAACATGAGTTGTTCATGATGGGGTGGATCAGGGAGGCCAAGTCAAAATCTGGCTCTAGGTGGATCATATGGATGTTATTATGGTGATGAGGAAGTGACTCAGTGTTTATATTCGATCTGGGTTGAACAGGGAGTATTTGGCCACTCCCCACTAGGTCTTGGATCTTGTGTCTCAAGGTTTTACAGTCGTCAATATTGTGCCCAGGTCCTTAATGGAAAGAGCAGAACAAATTAAGGTTGTAGCATTTTGGAACCAGATTCAACAAGGGTCTAGGTTCTAGGGGCAGTATCAACTTGTCATCCATAGCCTTCTAAAAGATAAATGATAGAGAAACTCTAAGATCTATGAAGTTGCATCTGTCTGGTTGAGCAATTGGACTTGGTGGAGGAGGAAGTTGTCTTTGGCAGGTTAGGTTGGCCACATCACCTCCTTTGTGAGGGACATAAGGAACTACGTGATAATTGGATTGTGGCTTCTTATATATGGAGGAAGAAGCTTGATACTCTTTAATCTGGCCTGACTGGATCAGGGCCTCTATTTTGGTTGCGGTGCAATGAGAGCTCGAAATTCTATAAGGTACTGGGTCCTTAGGTGACTCTGATATGAAGGGAGCAAGTTCTTGACTATGATGTCAATCTGCTCCCGCTCAAAAGGACGGTTAGGCATCTAAACAGCTTTACCTCTCCATCCTGTAAGGAATAAAGAGAAAGATTCTTGGGCTCCCTGTTTGGTTGTCTCCATATCTCTCCTAGTAATGTCAACCTCTACATTGTAGTAGTACTGTTGGTTGAAAGCATTACTGATCTCATCCTAAGACTTCTTCTTGGCATTATCCAAGGCAACAAACTAGCAAAGAGCAACACCGGTGAGAGATTATTAGAAAAGTTGAGCTAGGAGCTCATTCTTTGCACTGAGAGAAGTGAGGGCACCCACATACATTTTCAAGTGAGTCTTAGGGCATATGGTGCTGTCAAACTTGTCCATGGCAAGCACCTTGAACTTGGCGAGCAGCCTGGCCTTCGAAAGACTAGAAGAGAGTCTACATCAATCAAGTCTTCATACTTCTTGATTCTTTTCAAGAACTTCTCAAAGGAGTTCATTTTCTCCATCATTTTTTTAACCTATGAGGAAGCAAAATCATCCTTTGTCTGGCTCGGGTGGCAGTGGCATTAGAAGTGGCCCCTATCTCAAGAACTGACCCTCAGGCAGTCTAATTGTCATTGAGTGGAATGACATACTATTCATTAGATCCCCTAGTCTTGTTTGGATGATTATTGCCATTATGATTGGTAGTTATTAAGGTCCTCACTTCCCCCAGAATAGTCTCCCTGTGAGCAGTAATAGTATTCTGGGGGAAGCGTTTTACTCTATTAGCATTGTCTGAAAATGAGTCTCCTATTCTCGAAGCATGTCTTCCATCAGTGCTCTAAAATCATTCGGTCGAGCCATTATTGTTGTTTTTCTTTAGTACAAGCAAACAAAAGAGGGGAATCAATACACATCTGTTGTAAGAGTTCTTAGAATTATACACTGTTGAGGTCTAGGGTGCTCATGTTAAGTTTGAGGCTTTTATAATTTGAGGGTGCTCAAGTCTGCTTTGAGGCTTTTGGTAGTTTAGGGTGCTCAGGTCTAATTTGAGGCTTTTGGATAGGGGGAAGCAATGCACGAGCCAAGATTTAATGGCACGACTTGGGCATTACCCCCAATTTGGGAAATGAAGGTGCTTAGGTCTGATCTAAGGCTTTTTGATAATTTGAGGTGCTCAAGTCCGGCTTGACGCTTTTGGTGAAGTTGGAAGCAATGCACGAGCTAAGATTTGAAGGCACAATTTGGGCATTGCCCCCATTTTGAAGAATGGAAATGCTTAAGTCTAATTTAAGGCTTTGGTAATCTAAGGTGCTTAGGTAAGGTTTGAGGCTTTGGGATAGTCCGAGGTGCTCAAGTCAGATTTAAGGCTTTTGGATAGGAGTAAGTAATGCACGAGCCAAGATTTTGATGGCATGACTCAAGCATTGCCCCCGGTTTGAAAATTGAAAGTTCTTAGGCATGGTCTAAGGCTTTTGGGTAATTTAAGGTGCTTAGGTCGGGTTTGAGGCCTTTGTATAAGTTGGAAGTAATGCATGAGCCAAGATTTGATGGCATGACTCAAGCATTGCTCCCAATTTGGGACATGAAAGTGCTTAGATCTAGTCTAAGGGTTTTTGGTTAATCTGGTAATTTGAGGAGCTTAGATCAAGTTTGAGACTTTAGGAGAAGTTGGAAGCAATGCACGTGCCAAGAATTGATGGCATGACTCGATCATTACCCCCGGTTTGGGAAATGAAAGTTCTTAAGTCTGGTCTAAGGCTTTTTGGTAATTTGAGGCTTTACCACTGGATTGGTGTATGGATGACCACTGGATTGGTGTTTAAGGTTTACCAGTAATATGTTGTATAGGTTACCACTGGTTAGTGTATGTGTTTATCACTGATTTCTGTATGGGTTACCATTGAATGGTTGTATAGGTTACCACTGATTTGCTGTATGGGTTGACCACTGGATTGGTGTATCGGTTACCACTGGATGGGTGTTTGGTTGACCACTCGATGGGTGTTTGACTCTTGGTCCATAACATGCAATGCGCAAGTACATGAATGTTATGCCAAAATGGTTTCATAATGTAAGGTGCATATAATCCTAGGGACTAGATCTAGGGACATTACATGCTTTTGGTGGATTGGCTTGAGGATCCCATCAGTTAGAGTTAATATATACCTCCTCAATTGACCATGTCGTATCAAATGGAATGATTAGTATGCCAAACCCTTTACCCTATCGTAAGAAATGGGGTTGCGCTAGATGAGTAAGCAGCTTTCTCAACTCGGGATAGCTCTAAGGAAGATTGCCCCAAAGTGATAACAGCAACTTGATTTGCTTAATTCAAATGATGGCAAAAGATCCCAAATGATGCATCTGTATGTATGCAAGGTGATTTTCATTTAAACCCAAATTAGAGATCCAAAACTAACTTGGTAGTCCTCTTACTATATTTTTTAGTTTTAAAAATGTTTTAAGGTCCCCAATAGAGTCACCAGCCTATGAGCCCCTCCTAGGTGCCCTAGCAAAAACCCAAAGGATGGAGTTTGACCAGAGGGTCCTATTTGTTGGTTCCTCACTGGGAGACTTGAAATGCCAAGACTAGTCAGAACCCCACTGTGATCCCTTCTCGGTTCATTCTATTTTAGCCCTGTACGCAGCTTAGTTTGTCCGATTAATTGATCTCATTATCAATTTTATCAGTTTTATGGCTTTGTTTAGCCCTTAAGCCATGTATGGTGTAACTCTTTGGAGCACTTTGACTATGTGGTGCGTTTATAGTCGCCACCTTAAATTATTTTTGTTTTCGGAGAAAATATAAGATAAAAACCCCATGGTTGGTTCCTTTTGTGTGCCACAATGGATAAAATGCACTAGCCTTGAATCATTAGGTTCGGGGGCTAGGTTTTCCAATTCATTGCGTATGGATCAAAAGTTTGGGTTTAATTGAAAATCAAAAGGCGTTATTTTACATGAATGTCAATTTATTAATGCATGGGTATGCTTATACTGCATGACAATATCTTGTATATAGTGCATTAAAAGTAAGAAAAATGAAATAAAGGTTGTGTAATTGGGAGGGGAGCCCAACTCTAGCTTCATTATCAAGGATTTTGTGTCGTGCAACACATTTCCCCAAGTCATGATCAGTTAGCTCAGTCGAGGGCTCGCTACTTAGGCTGAATCCATAGGTATGCCTTCGTACCTTCGTTTATATGAGGATCAAGGTGCACAAAATTCTATCATCGATCAGGATGGTAGGGTTTTGAAGTTGTCACTCCTGGAGTGGGTTTACTAGTTTGCTGGTTGATTCCAGACTTTTGTTTGAAAAATGGTTTTGAGGTTTTGTCTGGCAAACCAAGCTTAATTTGCTGGACGGATGAGGCTTAAAGCATGCATAGTGTCGGACAGACCAAGCTTAACAGTTGATAAGGTGTCGAATGGACCAGGCTTAATTGACAAAGGTCTAATTTTGAGTAATTATAACCTTGTGCTTGTAACGTGGCCGGATTAGAGCTCCACGGTGTGTTGTTGATGAAGGAGGTTGAGTCTGCCTCTAAACATAAGCCAAGGTAGGGCATGATGACCCATATTATAGTCTTATGTAATATTATTAAATGATGAATTATTAATCAATCGCTAGATTTGATTAATAATTAATCACCTAACTAGTAGCCTTGGCCTCAGGAAGGTCAAAGTGTGATTGAAAGTTGAAAGGATGACTTTTGAGAGCCAAGTCGGACTTTAAACTCAACTAAGGAAGATGAGCAAAGTCGAACTCTGTGGTCATAGAATCATACAAGTGAGAGTCATTGATGCTTGAGAAGCGCTTGATCAAACAACAAGAGGGGTGGAAATGAAGGGGGGATTATACCTTTTATAGGCAAAAGGGGCAACTAACCCAGCCTGGTCAGTGCTAGCCACCCCATTACCGACATCGAAGATTCGAGTTTTGATGCCAGCAGAGGGTCGTGGTGGAAACCTGATCGGCATAGCTGCAAGGCTGGCTAGCACCGATCCTGGCTAATCTCAGGATGACCATCCCATTTGGTTTTGGGCTTTTGGGACTCTATTCGAGGCCCAAACAATGTCTGATCGGGCTAATTCTCATACTGTTGGAACCATAGCAAAATTTCCTAGAGTCTTTTGTTCAAATCGTGGTCAGCACTACTTCTTTCAAGAATTATGGCATTTCCCTTTAACCAAAAGACTAATCCCTAATTTTGAACTTTTCTTTGATGTTAAGCTCTTAGGAAAAGACCATGAGCCTTTTATTTTCTCTTTAATGTAAATTTCGATCATGGCACCTTCATCAGTAATAAGAAGTATGAATTTTCTTGTTACCTTTCTCCACCCTGAATGAGATTACTAGCAAAACAGAGAATGAAAAAGAAAAAGAAATAAAAATAACCAAAGAACAAATAAACATTGACACAAAAAAATGAACCATAACATACATTTATTATGCATGAATGTGATCGTAAATAGGAGTTAACAGAGCTCATCATGTAATACTTAGATTGTTTTGAATGGACAGCCAATGACTTGAGCGATATAGATCCAGACATTGTCATTCATAAGATTCCTATTTATGATCACATTAAACCAGTAAAATAGAAACTCTAAAGACAAAAATAGAAGATCTCTCTCAGAATCATAGAGCAAAAAACTAAGTTATTAGAAAATAACTTCATAAAAGCCATTGATAATTAAACATGGTTAGCCAACATAGTGCCAGTTCCCAAAAAAGATGGCAAGATCAGAATTTGCATTGACTATCGGGACCTGAACAAGGCCTACCCCAAGGATGACTTCCCTCTACCACAGATCTCTATGCGAGGTATAACTAGATACCTAGATAAGCTAAAGAGTTCATTCATCATAGAATTTGTGACCTTTTCCCATAAAATAATGTCATTTGGCCTGAAAAATGTCGAAGCCACCTACCAAAGGATGGCCACTATAATCTTTCTCGACTTACTGCATAAGAATGTAGAAGTCTATGTTGATGACATGGTTGTCCACACTAGCGATAGACTAAGCCACCTAATTGCCCTTGAGCAGTTCTTTTCTAGACTTCGCCAGTATAATTTGAAGCTTAATCCCACTAAATACCTCTTCAGAGCTCCATCTAGCATTTTTCCTGTGCTACATTGTCTCCAAAAAAGGGATGGAGATTGATCCTTCAACATCTAAAGCCATTGTTGAGATGTAACCTCCTAAGACAAAAAAGGAGGTCAGGGGGTTCTTAGGCCGCCTTCAGTACATCAGTCGGTTCGTCTCATAGCAGACACCTATGGCCCGATCATCAAAAAACTAAAGAAGGATGCATCAAAAACTTGGGATGACCAATGTTAGAAAGCCTTTGAACATATCAAAGCATATCCACTCAATCCTCTAGTTCTCTAGCCTCTTAGTCTTGGGAAGCCACTCCTCCTCTATCTATCAGTAATAGATGAAGCCATTGGGGTGGTGCTAGCATAAGAAGCAATAGATTCTCATAAGGAGAACGCCGTTTACTACCTAAGTAAGCGTATGTTGGAAATAGAATTAGGATACAACAAGATTAAATAGCTTTTCCTAGCCTTGGCATGGGTCTGCCCCAAGCTTCAGCATTACCTTTATTCTTACACCATTCATGTCATTACTGACTAGAGCCCTTTGAAATTCCTTATGGAGAGGTCGATCCTAGACAGTAAGATGGCTAAATGGGCTACTATCTTTGCAACATTTGATATGAAGTTTGTTATAAAGAAATCAATCAAAGGCAATACGATATTAGATCACTTAACTGCATTGCTCAATAATACTAATGTAGCAGACATCAAGTTTCTAAATGAGGATATTCTACAGATTCAAATAGATCAGTGGAAAATTTATTTTGATGGAGCTGCCAACCATTAAGGTTATGACATTGGCATGGTCATAATTACCCCATAGGGGGAATGACCGCCTTTCAGTATTAAGTTGGCATTCCAAGTCACCAATAATGAAGCAAAATATGAAGCTTGTATTGCCGAATTAGAAGCAGCTTTGAGAATTCAAATCAGATGCCTAATAGTTTATAGAGACTCCATCTTGATAGTCTCTTAAGCACTAAAGAAATGGAAGGTCAAGGAAAAGAATTTGGTCCCATACCTCTAATGCCTAGATCAGTTGGCTCAACAATTCAAAGAATTAGGATTCCATTACTTGGCCCAAGCCAAGAATCAATTTGCCGATGCACTAGCAACTCTTGCTTCCATGGTTGATGCCAGCCCTGACATGGTCATTAAGCCCCTAAATGTTTAGATTCATCAACAGCAATCCTATTACTGAAATCTCTAGCTCACCGATGATAAGCCTTGGCACTGGGATATTCATATCTAGTTGGAAAAGGAAGAATAACCTAAAGGTGCCTCTAAGTCTAATAAGAGGACCCTCCTGGAATCGTCGAAAAGTTACCTCTATAAGAATGGTATTTTCTACAAACGGACATGAAATTAGGCACATCTCAGGTGCATAACTGAAGAAGAAGCTCAACAGATTATGGAGTGGGTGCATGGTGGAGAGGAAGGCACCCACATGAACGGAATGGCCCTAGCCCATAAGATCACCAATCAGAGTTATTATTGGCTTACCACGCGATCAGACTACGCGAAATTCATTCAGAAATGTCATAAATGCCAAATTTATGTTGAGCTTCAGAAGTTGCCTCCGATAGCATTTCACCTGATCACCATACTATGGCCCTTCGTGACTTAGGGAATTAACGTGATTGGCAAAATCACTACTAAGTCCTCTAATCAGCATGAATACATTTTGGTAGCCATCGACTACTTCACCAATTAGTTAGAAGCTGCCTCCTATCAAGTTCTAAACTCTTAGAAAGTAGCTCAATTCATCCAAATGAACATCATTGTGAGCCCCCTCTTTAGCGCCTTGGGAAAGATTCAAAGGATGGAGTCTGACTGAACGAGCCTATTAGTCGGTTTGTCATGAAAAACTAGAAAGCTGAGACTAGACAAAACCTATTACTATCCCTCTTGCCTTTGTTTGACATAGTTCAGTCCTATTGTGACTAGCTATCTGATCAATTGATCTGATTACCAATTTTATCAGTTCTATGGCTCTAAATAGCGTTTAAGCGGTGTTAGGTTGGCTCTTTGGAGTGCTTTTGATTGTGTGTGGTGTGTTAGAGTTGTCACCTTAATTTGTTTTTGTTTTCGGAGAAAATATAAGGTAAAAACCCTGTGTTCGACTTCTTAAGTCTGCCACCATGGATAAAATGCACTAGCCTCAAATCATTGGGTTCAGGGACTAGGTTTTCAACTTGATTTACATGTGGATCAAAAGTTTGGGTCTAATTAAAAATCAAAAAAGCATTATTTTTCATAAATGTCAGTTTATCGATGCATGGGCATACTGATAATGCATGGCAATATCTGGAATATAGTGCATTAAAAGTAAATACATGAAATAAAGGTTGTATAATTCAGAGGGGAGCCCGACTTTAGCCTCGCTATTGAGGATTCTAGTTCATGCAACACATTCCCCTAAATCTCGTTCGGTCAGTTCAGTCGGGGGCCCACTACCTAGGCTCAAATCAATAGGTATGTCTTCATACCTCATTTGTATAAGGATCACGGTGCATAAAGTTCTACCATCGATCAGGATGGTAAGGTTTTGAGAGAGTCACTCTTAGAGTGGGCTTACCAGTTTGCTAGCTCATTTCGAACTTAGTGTGAAAATTGATTTTGAGATTTTACCAGGCAGAATGAGCTTAGTTTACCGGATGGACTAGGCTTAAAGCATGTATAGTGCTGGATGGACCGAGCTTCTAACAGTTGATAATTTTTCAGACGAACCGGGCTTAATTGATAAAGGTATAAGTTTGAGTGATTATACCCTCATGCTTGTGATGTGGCCAGATCAAAGCTTCATGGTGAGTTACCAACCAAAGAGGTCTAGTCTTTCTCTAATTATAAGCTAAGTTAGGGTACAAGGACCCATATTATAGTTTTATATAATTTTGTTAAATGATGAATTATTAATCAATCGCTAGATTTAATTAATAATGAATCAACTAACTAGTAGCTTTGGCCCAAGGAAGGTCAGGCCTTAAACTCAAATATGGAAGATGAGCAAAGTCAGACTTAGTGGTCGTAGAATCGCAAAAGTGAGAATGAGTGTCATTGATGCTTGAGAAGTGCTTAATCAAGCAACAAGAGGTGTTTTGAAATGAGGGGGGAGTGTGCCTTTTTTAGGCAAAAGGGGTGGCTGAGCCAGCCTGGGTGGCACCAGCCACCTCCTTATCAGCACCATAATGTGTTGATCGGCACCGAAGGAGGGTCTCGATGGTAGCTTGATTGGCGTTGCCGCTGGGCTAGCCGTTGTTGATTCTGGCCAATCACTAGAACGCCTCTTCACTTTGGTTTTTAGGTTTTTGGGTTTTTAGGAGTCCATTTGGGACACAAATGACATCCGATCGAGCTGATTCCTATGTTGTTAGAACCCTACCAAAATTTTCTAGAGCCTAGTGCTGAAATCACAATCAACAGTTTACCCCTTCTAAGATATCAGAGCTGATCAAGGCCCGCAATTTTTACACTTCTAAAAGTAAATGTGGCCTGAAAACCATACTTGAAGGTTTATGGCAATGTCTGAAATATTTTATGCAAATTTTGATGAATTTTGAGAAATTTTTCTAGAGCATGTTTAGCCCATCTAATTTTTAGGCCTTTTCTATAATTATCTATCTGATTAAAAGGTGCTGCAACATTTGGATATCTGCTACGGTCGTTCTACCTAAAATTGTATGGCATTCTGAGTTTGAATATATCTCTAAAAGTCTAATCTTCCAACCAAGGGTGAATTGGTCATCTTCCACCTTCTATAAATAGGAGAGGAGGTGGTGAAGGCTTTTTTGCACCACCTCTCTCATCCTCTTATTGTCTCTTGTAATAGTTAGTTTGTGAAGTTCTACGAAGATGCATTAGCATCCTAGGTACACGCCTCTAGATGCGAGTGTAGTTCTGGGCTTTATCCTAAAGGATCAGGCCTCTCATATTTCGATTGTCAAGCAGAGCATGGTATTTATCCAATCACCCCTTCAAACTTCACTTGTTACTGTCTTGTCCCTAATTGCATGCTTGATAAGGTCAAATTTAAACACTGATTATTGCATAAGACCCATAGAAGCATAGGATATCAGGATGATGCTTTTGATCATGTTGTTAGAAATTATAATTAGGTCCCTGAATTTTCAAGAAATTGCGCTTTTGCCCCAAAACCTGCTCTGATTAAATTTTAGGTATGATTTTATTTCTGATTGAAGACACAGCCTCCTTACATCCTGTAGGTAGTCCCGGTTGGAGTCCAATTGTAATTTACCATTTGTTCCTTAGTTGTTGAAGAAGCTATCGTTTTGCCCTTGTTGCCTGTTCTGGCTCTAATTAGGGTTCTAACCTCCTGTGACCCTACAAATCGTCCTGAGAGAAGTCTGATGCATCTGAAAACACTAGTGTAAGTTTTTTTGAATACCCTATAACCGATCTGAAAATCTCGCTGCTTGTCTAGAATCGATCTAAAAATCTTATTTTAAGTCTGAATACTCTATAATTGATCTGAATAGCCTGATATGAGTCTGAAAACTCTTTAATTGGTCTGAAAATTCTATTGCTTATCTGAACTTGGCCTAGAAACCCTATAGTTGGTCTAAATACCTTGGTTTAAGTCTGAAAACTTCTGTAGTTGGTCTGAAAATCATGTTTTGGGTTTGAATACTGTATAATTGGTCTGAATAACCTGATCTGAGTCTAAAAACTTTATAACCAGTCTAAAATCCTATTGCTTGTCTAAATTGGTTTAGAAACCCTGTAGTTGGTTTGAATACCCTGTGTAAGTCTAAAACTTTTGTAATTGGTCTTAAAACCCTATTCTGAGTTTGAAAACTCTATAGCTAGTTTGAAAAACCTATTTCATGTCTAGACTCAATCTGAAAACCCTGTAGCTTGTCTAGAACCCCTATTTTAAGCCCGAATGCTTCTGGAGTTAGTCTAAAAATCCTATTTTAAACCTCAATGCTTCTAGAGTTGGTCTAAAAACCTTGTTTGTCTGTCTGAACTTGGTCTAAAAACCCTATAGGTTGCCTAAATATCCTATTTTTAAGCCTAAATGCTTTTGGAGTTGGTCTAAAAACCCTAGTGTAAGTCTAAAAACTTCTGTGATTAGCCTGCTTGCTTGTTGTCTTCCTATACAATTTGTTAATTCTTCTACATAGTGTTTTTGCATTATGATGTCTGTTTTAGGCGATCGTCTATTCCAAAGGCGCACTAAAGGATCTGAGTGTTGTTCGACATATCTTGGAAAGGCACCCTGAGGTTAGAGATTGAGTGTCCCCTTCTGGTCTTGATCACTTTGCTATGCTGGAGGTTGGTATTGCATACCATGCCTTATGGAGGGCTTTGGTAGAACACTAGTGGGATAGCATTGACACAATCCATATGCCGGTTGGGGAGTGGACGATGACTCCTTTTAAGTTTGCAGCGTTGACAGGTATTCATTTTGGTCCTCGCCCCATGGATGTGGATCATTCCTTATTAGGGCTTCACTGCCTGGCTGATTTGCTAGGCTTTATGCTGGAGCTTGATGCTGACAACTCATATTGGCATACTGTATTATGTTACTAGGTCTCAGATTTGAGTCACACTAATGGAAGCGATGTTACTATCGATCAGTTGGCTCGTGCTTCCATCTTGATAATTTTACCCTATACGATTGCACATGATTAGGTTGATCATATAAATCTTGGTCTGTCTAGTCCTTGGTTGACTTAGATAGGATAGGGGAGTATGACTGGGTAGAGCCTTTACTGCTATGATGTACCAGGATATGAGTGTATACAGTCGTGGGGACCAGACTAGTTCAGGTGGCACTGTGGTCATATTAATAGGTAAGTTGTCTGAACTGTCACCTCTTCTGAAACATTTTTCTTTAACTGTTTCCTCTTTGATAATTTATTTTGTAGGGTTGGGCTTACTTGTGTTTTCCTTTCACTGCTCTGACTCTAAACTAGGAGGTCCCATGGGAGGTTCCTGTGACGAGCTGATTTAAGCCAAATTTTGTGAAGAAGTAAAACTAGATTGACCATCATGCCCTGAAAGAGAGACTTAATGTTCTGACTATTACTTAGGTGAGTATTGATTTGATTCTAGGCCTACCATATCAATCATGACTATTATAATCTCTTTTATCCTTCACAGGCCAAGAGGTGCATGTTTTGGTGATATTTAGAGGCTCCTTTACAAGATCCTCTATTGCGTGCTCAGGAGTTATCTCATACTCAACTCTTGCTAAGATACGGAGTCATCCAATGCTATTACCTTGGCGAGAGGCTATGCCACCAATTGACAAGTGTGTTTTGGATTCCTACTCCTCTAAAGGATATGTTTGATGGCATTAGGATAGTAGAACAGGAGGCCAAGGCCCGCGTTGGAGCCCATTGATCCCTTTCTCAGTTCAGGGGGCACATATGGTTCTTGGGCCCTGTCTACTTTGGCAGATAGGGTGGATCCGACTGATAGATCATTAGGTACTTGTTCTTGAGGATCTGCTTCTTCTCGAAGACATACCACATCGGGGGATCGCATAGAGGCCACCATGGATTATGATATGGATCTTGATGCATGTTGTGATCTCCTTGAAGGCATGGAGGCTAGTTTTGGTCCCACTACGAGGGTTGTTCCTTTGCCTGGGACCTCTACTGCTATCGGGACTTCCTCTACTTGCCATATTCCCCGTTCAACTATCGGGGCTTCCTCAGTTAGTTAGTTCCCTATCCACCTTAGACCAACATTTTGGAGTGAAGTTAGCTTCATCACTCATGAGGGTACGAGGACATTTTAGGTTCCCATGACTGTTCCCAAAGCGTGGCTTGATTTTCTGACAGAGTAGTCAATAAGTTTTTAGAATGTTGTTCTCCTTTTGATCAATTTTGAAAGGATTATCCACTGACTTGGTTAGTCTTTTCTATTTTATAGGCCCCTCCTCACTCGAATAAGGAGATGTCTTCACCATTTGCTGCCTTCGAGTTGCACTGTTAGAGTCACTCACTCAAGAGAGATATACCAACAAGGACCTGAAAGAAGCAAAGACAGAGAGATTAAGGAAGAACCACTGACTACTCCCCTTTTATCTTTTCTATTCTATGACTCAAGACAGTTGTAGGCTCTGGTAGCCACTTTTGATATGTATGGGTTAGGTACTGCCCTAGTTGAGGCACCAAACATATTTATATAGGATCAGTTATCCCTTTTTAAATTTATCGAAAATTCAATTTCACCCATGCATGTTTATTTTGCTTATTTGATTGCCTGTAACATGACTATCGTACTGATCACTGGTTTTGGGTTGGCTTTGGCATCGATCATCCTGTTATGGATGTTCTGGCACTAATCACCTATTCTTGGCCTCAATTACCCTGTTTGTGACTGGTTGCACTAGTCGAGTGTTTTTTAGATTGCTTTGGCACTGATCGCCCTATTATTGAGTGTTTTGGCATTAATCACCCTATTTTGAGTCTAGTGGCACTGATTGCCCTATTGTGTGTGCATTGGCACTGTTCGCCTTATTGTGAGTGTTTTGGTGTTGATCATCCTATTCTGAATCGAGTGGTATTGATTTCCCTGTTGTGTGTGCGTTGGTGCTAGTTGCCCTTTTTGCTAGATATTGTGGCGTTGACCTCCCAGTTGTAAGTGTTTTGACACTAATCACCCTATTTTCAATCGAGTGGCACTGATTGCCCTATTTGTGTGCGCATTGGCATTGATCGCCCTGTTTCGAATCGAGTGGCACTTATTACCCTGTTCATTTTGACTTTTGTATAAATTCTCTTGATTTGCTTTGATTATTGACCTGAGAGCCATGGGTAGTACATAAAATAGTATGCATGTAGTGAATGTCGTCACCAATTTTGAACTGGCTTAAGTTTCTGACCCAAGTTATGGGTTTTTGGGAAAAGGCTAGGTGTTGAATGTAGGTACAGTTGGATCTATCTAATCTTGGAAATGGGTATAGCTGATTCTGTCTGATAGGTATAGCTGAGAATGTCTAGTTAGCACAACCAAGTCCATCCAGTGGGTATAGTTGGGTCTGTCTAGTAGCTACTGTTGGGTTTATCTAGTGGATACAGCTGGGTTTGTGTGGTGGCTATTGCTGGGTTTATTTAGAAGTTAAGATGGTTTACACATGGGTGCCTATCTTTTAGATTATGGTGCAAGGTCTGGTTTGCTTTAAATGAGACTAGATAAATTCCCAGGTTAATATCTAAGGCTTTGGGAATTTTGGAAAATGGAGCTCAAAGATGAGGTATGTAGTGGTGCTTAAGGATAGGGCTTAAGGTGAATACAGCTAACCATTGGTTGGTGTATAGGTTACAACTGGATGGTGTATAGGTTACCACTAGGTGGTGTTTGGTTATCACTAGTTGGTGTTTGGTTGACCACTGAACTGGTGTATGGGTTACCACTGAACTGGTGTTCGATTGACTCTTAGTCCAAAACATGTAATGTGTGAATACATGGATGCTATACCAAAATGGTTTCATAACGAAGGGTGCATATAATCCTAGGGATCAATTCTAGGGTCATTACATGCTTTTAGAGGATTGGTTTGAGGGTCTAATCCGCTAGAGTTGGTATATACCTCATCATTTGACAATATCATATAAAATGGAACAATTGGTATGCCAAACCCTTCACTCTACCGTAAGGAACAAAAGTGCGCTGGATGAGTGAGCAGCTTTCTCGACCCAGGAAATCTTTAAGAAAGACTGCCCCAAAGTGATAATGGCAACTCAACTTGCTTAATTCTAATGATGGGAAAAGATCCCAAATGATGCATCTGTATGTATGCAAGGTGATTTTCAATTAGACCCATACTAGAGATCCGAAGCCTACTCAGTAGCCCTCTTACTATATTTTTTAGTTTGAAAAGTGTTTAAGGTACCCAGCAGAGTCGCCAACCTATGAGACCCCTTCCTTCCGAGTGCCATGGAAAAAATCCAAAGGATAGAGTCTGACCGAACAAACCCATTGGTTGATTCATCACAAAAAACTAAAAAGTCGAGACTAGACAAAACCCTGGTATGATCCCTCTTGCCTTTATTTGACTTGGTTTAATGTTATTGTGACTAGTTGTCTGATCAATTAATATGATTACCAATTTTATCAATTTTATGGCTCTGTTTAGCACTTAAGTGGTGTCCAGTTGGCTCTTCGCAGTGCTTTTGATTGTTTATGGTGTGTTAGAGTCGCCACCTTAATTTGTTTTTATTTTAAAAAAAATATAAGGAAAAAACCCTGTGTTTAACTCCTAAAGTGTGCTACAATGGGTAAATGCACTAACCTCAAATCATTAGATTTAGGGACTAGGTTTTTGGCTTAATTTGCGTGTGGATCAAAAGTTTAGGTCTAATTAAAATCAAAAACCATTGTTTTCCATGAATGTGAGTTTATCGATGCATGGGCATACTTATAATACATGGCAATATCTAGAATATAGTGCATTAAAATTAAATAAATGAAATAAAGGTTATATAATTCAGAGAAGAGCCTGACTCTAGCCTCGTTATCAAGGATTCTAGGTCAGTTCAGTCGAGGGCCCGTTACCTAGGTTGAACCATAGATATGTCTTCGTACCTCCTCGTTTGTATGAGGATCAGGGTGCACGAAGTTCTACCATCGATCAGGATCGTAGGGTTTCAAGAGAGCCACTCTTATAGTGGGCTTACTTGTTTGCCGGCTGATTCCAAGCTTAGTTTGAAAATTGATTTTGAAGTTTTACCAGGTAGACTGGGCTTAGTTAGCCGGACGGATCGAGCTTAAAGCATGCATAGCATCGGATGGACCAAGGTTTTAACAATTGATAATTTTTCGGATGGACCGGACTTAATTGACAAAGGTCTGAGTTTTAGTGATTGCTGTGGACCCCTACCCCCCGGAAAAGCATAGCATAATGGTTATGATATTAATTTGATAAA
Organism: Jatropha podagrica; assembly: GCA_947857235.1. NCBI lineage: Eukaryota > Viridiplantae > Streptophyta > Magnoliopsida > Malpighiales > Euphorbiaceae > Jatropha > Jatropha podagrica. The sequence goes on along the minus strand of CANUEP010038441.1, from coordinate 219 downwards.
TAGGTTATAATTGCACTTATTGTGAGCGTCGCCACCTGGTTTAATTATTTATGGGTAAACTTGGAAAACCCTAAACGACTCCAGTTTTAATTAACCTAATTTCTAGATTAATTACCCAATGGTTAAAGCATGGTTTGCAAACCCGAGATGGATCCCGAGACTATGTCATGCTGATAGAAACTAACCAATAAGTGGATGCTTTGCAGGGTGAATGATTGA
>CANUEP010038383.1:0-11768 GCA_947857235.1 Jatropha podagrica | reverse complement strand
CTCATTCGCCATTCCTTATTTAAATCATTTATTATTTCAAAATTCATTTACTTACATCTTGTAAAATTCAACAAAATCAAAACATATTTCAAATAAAATCTTACTTCCACAATACCCTCATATTCATAGCTTAAATTACTTTTAAAATCAACATTAAAGGAAACAAAAATATGCCTTATCACCCTAAGGTGGTTCGGCCTCTCTAAGGGGAAAGAATTCCTTTCCATAAAACACCGTATTTCAACCTCAAAATACTTAATTAAAACATTAAAATCATTACTTAATAATTAAAAGGGAAGTGAGTTGATAATGCACTAACCTTAAAAATGGAGCTTGAACAAGCTCAAAATCTTTACTCTTGAGCTTTCTCCTTGCCTCTTGAAGAGAGTTCACTAATTTCTTCAAAATAGGAAAAAAAAAAAAAGCTCATTAAATCCTAGAATTATACTTAATAAATCACAAAACCCATAAATTCACAACTTACCTCTTCAATAACAACTTTTAATCCAAGCTTAGGAACTCCAGATTTCTAGCTTTTATTACTTGTTTCTTAAAAATTAATCATTTTTCTTTGGTTTAATAAGGTTGTTTGGTGGTGATTAGTGGCAGAAAGATGAAAGAAAATAGACAAGAAGAAGAGCTTGAAGTTGGCATGGAAGATGGAGGTGGAAGGAGATAGAAGGTGTTGTAGATTTTAGTAGCAAAGTCAAATTTTGCTTTCTTGGTTTATGCTAAATTAATTGTCAAGATCAAGTTTTAAGTAATCTTATCCAATGGCTCAAAATATTTTTTAAATAATTTATTTTCAAATATTATTTAACTCCTCAATTCAATTAAATTAAATCCTAAAAAATAATTCACCATTTATTCCTTAATATACCACAATAAAAATAATGTTTTCTAGTTACCACAATTCTTTGAAAATTTTCACAAAATATTCTCTATCCATCTAAATCATGCAAATGTACTCCAAAAATATTAATTATAATATTAGACACTTGTGGTAATTTTTTCAGACTGATGGTACTATTCACAGACCGGTAAGCACTATTACCGACACCAAAAAAGACTTTGAAAAATATACCGTTACAAAATACATATATGCTTTGTATTTAATTTTAAAGATTATAATATATGTGTAAACAAGATGAAAAAATATTATAAAAAATTATTGAAATGCAAAATAATAAAAACTAAAGCAAAATAATACGTGTTACGAAGTAAATCAATAAAGAGAAAAGTCATAGAAAACCCCACAGCGAATGAAAATAAAATCTTTTGTGTTGATTTTTCTGTAAAAATTAAATTTAGTATTAAGTTATATATATATATATATATATATATAATAAATTGTTAAGTATTAAGTTATAATTATGAATCTAAATAATTCATAATTAAGATATATCTTACAGATCTTATGTTCTATTGAGAGTACAACAATAAATTTAAATAATAAGTACTGATTTTTTATTATTTTAATTAATTTATTTTTTATTATGACATATGCTAGTTGTAGATATCAATTTATTATTATTATCATTTAATCATTTTGTTAAAAGTCAATTTTTAGATTTCTTTTAATAACTTAAATTAATAAAAAGTAATCGGTTCTTTTAAGGAATGTAACAAATTTATAAATATATATATATATATATCAAAGTACAAAGCATTAGAATAATTAATATAAAGCCATTTCTAACTATTTAGCTGGATGTCAATGTAACATATGATGATGATGATACATGAATACTTATCGACCACAATCATCCTCGTCTGATCGTTTTTTGGTTAGTCTTTTTTTCTCTCCAAACACCATCAACCATCATGCAGTTAAATTATTTTTTGCAATTTTGTATATTAATGCCAAATTGGAATAAAAAAAAGAAAAGAAAAAAATAAAAATTCTTATTTTTTTAATGCGTGTTTTTCACTTGTCAGATATGATAAATATAAAATAAAAAATTATAAGTTCATAACAGGGGGGTTACATGGTTTTTAAGCAAAGTAGAAACTACTAGATAATTTTATTTGTATAAATTTTTTATTTTTTTATTTTAAGCAAAATATGAATAATTATTATATTAAAATATCAAGTAAAAATTAATGAGAGTTATTAAAAATAAAATAAAATTTAATAAGAAGGCAATAAATAATTTAAAATTAACTATAATATAAAAAAAATAAATTATATTTTGAGTCACCTCTCAGCTGTCACACCATGTGGGTGGATCATTTCCTCCAAAAATCTTTGAATCCTAATGCCAAAAGCTTCTTCATTATCATGCATATATATATATATATGTCATAGTCAAATTAATTAATAATGAAATCAATTCTGACCAAAATACCACTTTTAAAGTACTAATAATCAATCAAAATACAATATGTTACGTTACGTGTGCATGCAAGTTTGCTACAATAAATGGAGTTAGGTGGAAATATTTATTTATTTTGAGTACGCGTGTACAAGTACACACATGAATAAATAGTGAATAAAGATGTTGCTTGCGCGAAATTTGGAAAAGTTGTCTCTCTCTCTCTCTCTCTCTCTCTCTATTTACTTACTCCATTTACGGGTGACTGGTGGGTAGTAAGTTCAAAATTTATACTTTTATGGTCAAAACCCTAATTTGTGATCGTATCGATTTACTGGCTCGGTCAGTTCAAAAAATAAAAAAATAATAAAAATTTATTGGCTCAGCTCAATTAGTTGGTTGGTTGATCGGATGGAATTTAATGGGTGGGGTTTGGTACCTCTATGTTCATGTGAAACAAAAGAAAAAAGGAAGCAGATAGCTGGCAATTGGCATAGCATCAGACAGACACCAATACCAATACCAATTTTTCAAAAAGCAAAATACCTACTCACGCACACGTTTAATACATGCCATAGTCCCACTAATAGTATGATTTATAACATTTAATTTCTTAAAATCGTAAATTATACATAGCTTATAAATAATAAAATCAAACATGCAAAACAAATGGGATTTACGTGAGCTCATAGGTTTGGTATTTTCCTCAAACAGCTTGGCAATATTCAGGAACACATAAAGATGATGCGAGTTGATAAAAGATAGAAAAAATAAGCCACTTTCATCACGGCTCAGCAAGGGAAGGAGCGTCGTTGGGGTGTAAAATTTTGTCATTTTGATGACCTACTGTCTGTGTTCCCTTAAATTTTACATTTTTATCCGTAGAGTATTTATTACATTTGAAATTTCACATCATTTAAAAAAATTATTGAATTTGATGTATCCAAACACTAAAATTTTTAAGAATTTTAGCAATAATTATTGATTATATATAAAGAATAAATATAAAAAAATAAAATTTATTTCTCTCGAAACAATAAATTTATTCATTCGGCAATTTTAACTGTTGGGGACGTGAAAAGCATTTATGAACGGAGCAGTAAAATATATCCACAATTCTCTCCAAAATGAATGGGCGGTGCCGCCCTCCTTAATTTGTGATTTACCGGCTATACATTTGTGGGTTTGGGCAAATAAGTGAATTTATTTATTTAAGTGTGAATGGTAATTTTAGATAGTGTAGCTTAGCTTGTATCACTATATATACCATCCTTTCCCTCTGCATATTTTCCTTTATACCCGAGAGATCGAGATCGAGAGGAGTAATATAAAGAAGACACAAGCATGGCTTCTACGCCTGGAATTCTCACAGACTGGCCATGGACGCCTCTTGGAGATTTTAAGGTATGTATGGTAACACTTCAATCTCTAGCAATTAATTGATAAAGTAGTACAGTATTAGTTTAAATAAATAAATCAGAAATGCTTCATGCAGCATGTGATATTGGTTCCTTGGGCCATTCACAACACATACTCGTACCTGGTGAAAGGAGAAAATGATTTGTCCAGCTTTCTCATTTTCCCATTTTTGTTGTGGAGAATGCTCCACAATCAGTTATGGATTAGCCTTTCCCGCTATCGAACAGCCAAAGGTAGTAAAAGAATTCTCGACAGAGGCATTGAATTCGACCAAGTAGACAGAGAAAGGAACTGGTCAGTATTGTAACGTCCATACACTGACTATATATATATATATATATATATATATATATGCTGTGGACTAATTTGTAAATTAATGAAAAGTTTCGACATGCAGGGATGATCAGATACTGTTCAACGGTATCCTTTTTTATGCGGGAATCATGGTAATTCCCAATGCCACCCATTTGCCTCTGTGGAGAAAAGATGGTGTAATCCTTACAATACTGCTTCACGCTGGGCCGGTCGAGTTTCTTTACTATTGGTTTCACCGGCTCCTTCACCACCATTATCTCTACTCTCGCTACCATTCTCACCATCATTCTTCTATTGTCACCGAACCCATTACCTGTAAGTTGGCTCCTTTTTGAAATTTAATGAATTATTTATTCAAGTGACAGATTAAATGATATTGCATTTAATTGCTTGCAGCTGTGATTCACCCGTTTGCGGAACACATAGCATACTACATGCTTTTTGCAATACCGATGTTGACGACGCTTTTCACTGGAACGGCCTCCGTGGCATCATTTTTCGGTTACGTTACCTGGATCGACTTCATGAACAATATGGGTCACTGCAACTTCGAGCTCATTCCCAAATGGCTCTTCTCTATTTTTCCCCCTCTCAAGTACCTCGTGTACACCCCGTCGTAAGTGTCCCTCTCCGTGTCCATTAATTAATAAACTATGTGTGTATATACAGAGAGACAGATCAAATATATATGTATATGAATATGGATGCAGGTTCCATTCCCTTCATCACACTCAGTTCAGAACAAATTACTCGCTTTTCATGCCCTTGTATGATTACATATACGGCACTGCGGACAAATCATCCGATAGCCTTTACGAGAATTCATTGAAAAGGCAAGAGGAGTTCCCTGATGTAGTGCACCTCACCCATTTAACTTCACCGGACTCCATCTACCATCTGCGCCTTGGATTTGCGTATTTGGCCTCTAATCCCCAAACCCAAAAATCGAACTGGTACCTCTGCTCAATGTGGCCTGTCACTCTCTGGACTATGATTTGCGCATGGCTTTATGGTCGCACGTTCGTAGTTGAGAGGAATCGCTTTCACAAGCTTACACTTCAAACTTGGGCCATACCCAAGTACAATTTGCAAGTATCTATCAATTTTATTCTTTTAAACTTCGACTATTATTTACTGAATAGTATCAAATTATCCGATTGTAAATTAATGAAAATATTTGTTTAATTTTATGCGTCTGCTTTCAAGTACTGGATGCAATGGCAAAATCAATCTATCAACAACATGATCGAAGAAGCCATACTCGAAGCAGACAGAAAAGGCGTTAAAGTTTTGAGTCTCGGTCTTTTGAATCAGGCAAGCCAATTAATTAATAAATGATTCATATTTATAATTAAGCTTAATCAGGAAAGCTAAAATTGAAGAGGGGAAAATATATATATATATATATAGGGGGAGGAGCTGAATGGGTACGGTGAGGTTTATGTGAAGAGGCATCCAAGGCTGAAAACGAAGGTGGTGGATGGAAGTAGTCTAGCAGTCGCTGCTGTGCTCAATTCCATTCCTAAAGGGACAACCCAAATTCTGCTGACCGGCTCCCCCTCTAAGGTTGCTTTTGGTGTTGTCTTTGCTCTGTGTCAGAGGGGAATCCAGGTAATTTATTGCTTTTTTATTCGAATTCTTTAGCAATAAATTCTGTGCTAGATAGAGAGTACTACGTAGGACTAGGAATCTACATCATTAAATAAAGATGGTCCTGATTACTTGGATCTAACCCTAAAAGGGTAATTAGGCCTCCAAAATAATTAATAGATCTCCTTGACTTTGTTAATATTAATTATTATTATTATAGGTAAAAACTGGTTTGAAGAAAGATTATGAGAAGGTGAAGACATCGTTTGGCAGCGAATACCACAACAATTTGGTCCTTTCGAAAGATTATTCCGTCAAGGTATGTAAACTAATGAACTCCCGATCAACGGGTTGGTGACTGATTAGAAAAGAACTGATGAGAATGAATTTAATTAAGCAGACATGGCTAGTGGACGAAGGATTGAGTGAAGAGGAGCAGAAAAAGGCAACGAAAGGAACATTATTTATTCCATTGTCACAATTCCCTCCTAAGAAATTGCGCGATGACTGCTTTTACCATACCACACCGGCAATGGAGGTTCCGGCATCTCTTGAGAACGTGGACTCTTGTGAGGTATATGTATATATATTACTGTCGGAACATATACAGAAAGGCGGTGATTGGATTATTAATTAACTGTTGATAATAAAATGACAGAATTGGTTGCCAAGGAGGGTAATGAGCGCATGGAGAGTAGCTGGAATAGTGCATGCTTTAGAAGAATGGAAGGTGGATGAGTGTGGTTACTCGATGTTCCACATAGACAAAGTTTGGCAAGCATCTCTTCGCCATGGCTTTAAACCTGTCTCTATCGCTGCTACTGTTTGATGTTTTAGAGAATAATATCCTCACTATTAATAGTGTATTTTATTTTATAAACAGCGTCAAGTTTCCAAACATACTATATATATATATATATATATATCCATAAATAACAAATTTTCTCAATTGCAAGGCACAATAAATTGCCATTAAGAAGTACTTAAACCCGTTAATGACAGAATAAATTTATCAACAAAACCATTATTTTTTCTTTTGGTTTTAGTTAATTTTTAGAACTAATTAATTAAAAGCCATGTGTTGTCAACGTCAAGCGATCTGGCACTGTACCTCCATCATCTATCAACAGATTAATGGCTTCGTATAGAGTTTAAAGAGAGTTGGGATGGGCGGCTACGTGTAGTAGTACGGACGCGGATTAAGTTGGTCCACGTATATACATACATTCGGTCAATCAGATTAATTATGTAATTTCGAGATGTTTATTACGCTAAAACAACAACTTTGTTCACCATTTATTCATATGTACGCGCGGATTCAGAATAAATAAAAAAGATGTTCCGACCTAACTCCATTTATTGCACCACTTAGGGTAGCAGCAATGCATGCAAACGATAACGATTGATTGACTATTGGTAGTTTAAATCCATCCCTATAAAGGTGGCATTTTGGCCAGAATTGATTTATGCCCCAAAACAGAGATTTTTGGAGGACACTAACAAAACAAAACCAAAGCAAAAGCAACTACGATCGATCTGCCTCATTAATTCTTCCACATGCTGTGTCAGCGTCGCCATGTTAAGAGCTGAGAGGCGACTCAGTAAACGTACTCATCACAGTATAAGACGAAACCCTTACCGCTCTATGTCCTTTTTTTCCCCCTAAATACATAATATTATTTAACACGGTACACCAGTAGGCAATTCTCATAAAACATTAGACTCCCTAATCTAACAAAATAACATGTCGACGCTTCTTTTTAATATCAATCAAGGAATTGGTCCAATGATCGGCGAATAAATAGACAAGTACACATATTTTTATTAGAAAATTTTTCATCTATGCTCCACACACATAAATACTATTTTTTTTTAACGTATGATAAGAAGTATCATAGTTTGAATTAAAATACTGATTTGGACAGACGATTCGCAGCATAGATAATAATATAAGAAAAAGAAACAATAAAATCTGATGTGACCTAAGTAAACAAAACAACAAAAAAAAGTAGGACAAGTAGTTGGAAGATTAGTTGATACATCACCAGTCAAGAGACACGTTCGAAGTGGGGGTTGGAAAATTCAGGAGCTGCATTGATTTCTTTGGTTGATTGATGTCATCAGTATCATCGTTGCAAGTTGAAGGACTCCCATTATATATTATATATAGATACATTGTTGCTGAATTATAGTATTGCTGAAGAGAAAAAGAAAATTAAAAATATGGCCACTAAGCCAGGCTTCCTCACTGACTGGCCTTGGAAGAATCTTGGCAGCTTTAAGGTATATATTTTTCACATGGATGCGCATGTATATATATATATATATATACATATATGTATATATCTAATCTGTGCTTGGTTGAAAATATTTGCAAGTACGCACTGGTGGCGCCATGGGTGGTTCATAGCTTGTATTCGTTTGCTGTGAACGAAGAAAGCGAGAGAGACGTTGGCTACTTGCTCATATTCCCATTTCTGTTGCTACGAATGGCTCACAATCTGATATGGATTTCTTATTCTCGTTATCGAACGGCCAAAGGCAACAACAGAATCGTTGACAAGGGAATTGAGTTCGAGCAAGTTGACAGGGAAAGCAATTGGTATAACTAACTAGTTAATTATAATTTTCATGTAAAAATCAAAATATGATTAGAACTTTAGTTCAATTTTTTTGAGTTGCAGGGATGACCAGATATTGTTCAATGTACTGATTTTTTACGTAGTCTACAACACGACGTCTTTGAGTCATCACCTCCCAATGTGGAGAAGTGATGGTGTAATTCTAATCATTCTGCTTCATGCGGGTCCTGTGGAGTTCATCTATTATTGGCTTCACAGAGCACTTCATCACCATTACCTCTACTCTCGCTACCATTCGCATCACCATTCCTCCATTGCCACCGAGCCAATCACCTGTCAGTAACTATTATTACTTTTCCTTCATCTTCTATCCTTATCTTTATGATTATGAGGATATAGAGCAATTTAATTTTTCATGCAGCTGTGATTCATCCATTTGCGGAACACATAGCATATTTTGCGCTGTTTGCTATCCCGCTGTTGACGACGCTGTTTACGGACACAGCATCTGTAGCGTCGTTCACTGGGTACATTACCTACATTGATTTTATGAACAACATGGGTCACTGCAACTTTGAGCTCATTCCGGACTCACTCTTCTCCGTCTTTCCCCCGCTCAAGTATCTTATGTACACTCCAACGTACGTTTCTAACTTAAACTAATTTTATTTTATTTTATTTTATTTTAATATTTCTTGTTTTAAGTTAAAGAGATGACATGACATAACAGATATCACTCCTTGCATCACACCCAATTCCGTACCAATTACTCGCTTTTCATGCCCCTTTACGACTACGTGTATGGAACGGTAGACGAGAGTTCCGACACGCTGTATAAAGCTTCACTTGAAAGAGCAGAGGACTCGCCGGACGTTGTACATCTCGTGCATCTCACCACGCCTGACTCCATATATCATCTGCAATTTGGATTTGCGTGCTTTGCCTCCAAACCTTACTCTTCTAAATGGTATCTCCACCTTATGTGGCCCGCCAGTCTGCTTTGGTCGCGGATCTGTGGACGTACTTTTGTTTCAGAGAGAAACACTTTCAACAGTGTCAAATCACAGTCTTGGGTGGTGCCCAGACACAAAGGCCAAGTACTCTTATTTTTTATTTTTGTTTCTTTTTACATATTATCATGGAATAGTAACTAGTAGCTAGTTTCAAAAATCAAAGCATATATAGGGTTTTGAGTTGTTTGGGATTTTGTTTTTTACTTGATACGTAGTACTTGTTAAAAAGCCAGAGAGATGCTATCAATGGCATGCTTGAAGGAGCCATAAAAGAGGCAGATAAGAAAGGAGTGAAGGTGCTGACGCTTGGACTTCTTAATCAGGCGAGTTCCTTTCCTTTCCTCAATTAATAGTCTGAGTCTTTTTTTCTCTCCCTAATTAATTAATAGCTTTGACGTTTGACAGGGGGAGGCGCTGAACAGAAATGGCCAGGTGTACCTGGAAAGGAACCCTTGCCTGAGGGTAAAGGTGGTGGACGGAAGCAGTCTGGCAGTGGCTGTTCTGTTGAACAGCATACCCCGAGGGACAACCCAAGTCCTCTTCAGAGGCAACTTCACCAAAGTTGCTTATGCTGTAGCTTTGGCTCTCTGCCAAAGAGGGATTCGGGTACTCATTTTGTTCTCTCTGTATATATATAAACTATGAAAAAGGTTGGTGGTGTGCCAGTGATGTAAAATAAAAAGCCCATAACAGGTGACAACAGTGGACAAGCAGGAGGAGGACAAGCTCAGGAAGAAGCTCACAACCATGTCTCCCGGTTGTAATAATTTGATCTTCCATTCAACCACTTGCGCACAGATATGGGTAGTTGGAGATGAAGTGAGCAAAGAAGAACAAATGAAAGCATCAAAAGGAACATTGTTCATCCCGTATACACAGTTCCCTCCAAAGAAATGGCGGAAAGATTGCTTTTACTTCACCACGCCAGCAATGATAATTCCCAAAGCTTTTGAGAACATGCATTCCTGTGAGGTACTTAACAATTTAACATGTATATTCTAATTCCATTAATTAATTAATTAATTATTTTTTTTTAAAGTTGAAAATAATTGTTGCAGAACTGGTTGCCAAGAAGAGTGATGAGCGCTTGGCGTATAGCAGGAATATTACATGCCTTGGAGGGATGGCATGTGCAGGAGTGTGGTGACACCACCATCTTAGATGTGGATAAAGTTTGGGAAGCTAGTCTTCGGCATGGCTTCCGTCCTTTCAACACCATCAATCCATCCAATTGAATCCCACTATACTTTCTGTATTTGTATCATATATTTATGTATGTCTAATTAGCCGATGAATAAAAACCACTACTTGTGCTTGCTGAATGAACTTTATCGATCAATGCTTAATTAATTAAAATAGATTGTTCACTATTTCATCTAATTTCTGTCCCATTAAATTCTCCAATCCAAAGAAAATTAAAGTAAATAATAATAATAATAATAATATAAAAAGAATAGAAACCTAAGACAATCTTTAGCTTTCATTTCCCAAAAAAAAAAAAAAAATTAACTTAAGTCCGATATTCCGATGAGAATTTAGGCTGCAACCCTGTTACCTCTATATGTTGGATTCAATACCTTTGGCAAAGTAGTAACACCTAGGCAGCAGCCTGCAAACACCACAAAAGAATGAGAGGCAAAGCAATATAAAGGTGAGATGTTCCACAGTAGAGGCTCTAAGTTGCTGCTTTTTACAAGTGCATCTCGCAATATGAAAAAGGAATATTGGAATTGGAAGGACAAGCAATTCTGAAATTTATTTTTCCTTTCTGAAAATTCCAAATTATCATCAATTGCCAACATGTATATACCTAACCCAGTTTATGATACAAGATTTGCAGGCACAAGCTATTGAATAATATAGCAAAAACTTCCTAGAGCACTACTTTTCCATACACCAAGTCATTCTGAATGCTTAATAAATTGTTCTCAAATTCCTGCATAGATGCATAACCCCTAGGAAAAATTTCCTGAATTATAAAGTGTTAACTAAAAAGTTTACTTGGCGAGTAATGTATGTGTCAGTAAAATGAAAATCTTCTGGCTATTAACCAAGCAAACGTAAACAAAGTAGCTCAGGAAATCCAAGTTAGCAACATGCTTACCCTAGATTTTACCAAGGAGGAGTTTTCAAAACTTCCAAGGGAAAGAAATAGGTAAATTCACATATGAAGTAATTTGCAGTATATAGGCTGTGAAGGAACTGGTACTAATCTTCACTACCACAAACAAATGAATAAAAGCACAAGGACAAAAAGGGTCTAAGTAGATATATTATAATGTGCGTCATTCAACAGGTCAATGAAATTAAAGTTAGATTCCATTCATATTTTCCTCAATCCTCAACATAGTTACAAGATAAAGACATTATTTCCAGATTTTGCTTCTCACTAATCATGGAAGCCTACAATATAGCACATCTATGTCCTTTTACCTTCTCATCCTTTTGGGTAAAAATGGATTTAACTGCCTCAAAAACCTCTTCAACTGATTTACCAGCATCAATCTGCAATTGGAGCAACAAAAATCAATGGT
>CANUEP010038267.1:0-34034 GCA_947857235.1 Jatropha podagrica | reverse complement strand
TATATATATATATATATATATATATATATATATATATATATATATATATATATATATTGCATTTTTAAACATCTCACCAATATTCATACATATATATTGCTGGCTTATACATTGCTATCTATATGTTTTCCAAATTCGTTAAATCAAAAAATGAAAAAAAAGGTGAAAAAATAAAAAAATGACATATGCAAGAATTGACCCAAGGTTTACTTGTTTATCTCTAAACCAATTATTTTGCACTCATGCCACCCAAACTAAGAACTCTCACCTATTCATTTTGACCAAAATAGCTAAAATATAGCTCTTTTCTATGTATATTGATGAACTCTAATTGAAACCTAAAAAAGTGCAATGTGGAAGGTGGATAATATTATTATGTGCATATAAATCATTTAAAATATCTTAGTATTAGATTACGCTGCTAAATCATCTATTTCTTCAATAGATTTTAAACATAAATCAATTACACTCTTCGATTAATCGAGTTAGGTGGTCAATACAAGTTAAGTTTGATAAATATACAAATATACGAGTTAAGTTCGATAAATATGCATTCACTCAACTTGATCCACTCAAATAAATAATTTCGTTAAATTTGAAAATGAAAAAAAATAAAAAATAAAAAAGTGACACATGAAAGAATCAATTCTATGACCAATCTTTATAACCAAATCAAGCAACTAATGCCCGTGCTTGTGCCATCCAAACTAAAAGTCCTCAACCATTTATTTTGAACAAAATAGCTTATATATAGTGTTTTCTGTGTGTTTTGATGAATCTTAATTGAAACCTAAAAAATATAGTGTAGAATGCAGATGACACCATTATTTGTATTTAAATCATTTAAAATATTTTAATGTTGAATTATAGTGCTAAATCATTTGTCCATTTAATAAATTTTAAATACAAATCAAGTATATTCTTTTATTAATCGAGTTAGTTGTTAATATGAGTTAAGTTCGATAAATATGCATTCATGTATCTTGATCAACTCTAATCAATAATTTCGAGTTAGGTGGTCAATACGAGCTAATTTGTTGTTTCAATTCAACGTGTAAGAGATTAGGATTTTACTTGTTCTACAAGCTAATATTATCTGGGTTACTAGAATACCAATCACAAGTTTGTCTACCAACAACAAATATGAGTTAAGTTTGATAAATATATATTCACCCAACACCAATCACAAATTTGTTTACCAACAACAAATATGAGTTAAGTTTAATAAATATGTATTCACCCAATTTGATCCAATTAAATAAATAATTTTATTAAATTTAAAAATAAAAAAATAAAGTGAAAAATAAAAAAATTACACAAGTATGAATTGATCATAAAACTCATAATTAGAGTAATCTACACTTATTCCATCTAAACAAAACACCTCATCCATTTATTTTAACCAAAATAAATAATATATAGTGATTTCTGTACATTAATAAAACCATTTTAGTATAAACGAGTCTGTATCCATTTTTAAGTCCAATAAAGTCATATGCATCCAGCACATGATGTTGATTTACCATAGAGAGCAATGTAGTTACCAATTTGGCAAAAACATTTAATACGTTAATAATGAGTCATTTAACTTTTTTCCCTATGATATGAGTAATTATGACTTAATATCTTTCCAAAACTTATCAATTTTTTCTCCAATTTATCCTTTCAAAATCACTTAAAGCTATAAATGTTTTTTTTTACACAATAATCTAAAATTATTGTGAGCCATTTAGCACTTCTCGTTATTATTATTATGAAACAAAAGAAATAATAAAGCATGAAGAAAGGTTTATGATGACTTGATGGTGAAATTAGCACAAGCCAGTGACTTTTTCCTTGACATCCTGTCTCGTTTTTTGTTTGGCAAATTCAGAACTTTTCGCCCACCTTTATGGGTTTTGTAAAACGAGTTAAAGGCCATGTCGGGGGTTGCTTGCTATTTTAGCAGTCGTCAGCTATGCGTCAGCTATACAGTAGGTATCAGCTGTTAGATACTTTTCAATATAAAAAAATAATTTATTTTTTATTTTCACACAAATTAAAAAATAACAATTATTTTTATTAAAAATAATAATTTTATTTATATAATTTTTTTATTCATCCATCTTAAATAATATATGAACAATTATTATATTAGAATAATAAATAAGAGTTAATGAAAATTATTGAAAATAAGATAAAATTTAATAAGAGTATATTAGATCATTTGAATATTAATTATAATGTAAAAAAAAATAACTATATTTTGAAACAGACCAAAAAAGAAAAATAAATTATCTTTTTCGGAAGAATAGAATATTAAATTTCAGTAGTTAGATGTTTATTCAGCCATTTAAAATAAAATAAAAGTGTACGATAAAAATAATGTATTTGATTAGATTTTTAATGTAAAATGACAAAAAATGTATAAACAAATATTGATGGAGTGGGGAACAGGACAAAAATTATCGAGGAATATAGACAGTATAAAAATTTATAAAACACTAAAAATTAATAAAAATATTATTTCATGAAATATTACTTAAAATATTATAATAAATATTATCTTACGAAATATTATAATTAATTAAGATAATATTTTAATCAAGTAAAAACACTCAAAGGTCCAAATAATGAAAGTTTGAGGATTATATAAAGAAAACTCCAGTACAAATATTGATATTTTTTAATGAATTGTTAAAAGAGGTTAATTTGTATTTGAAAATAATTGCTTAAATGACTAATATTTATAATAATAGCTTTTATTATTAATATTTTGTAATACTTCATATAAAAGTGAGCGTTTCTGGTAAAATTGCCGGATATAAAATAAGAGCTCTGGTCATTAATAATTTGTAATACGCTCTGGTCAATAATAGTTTAGACAGTCAATATTTTTAAATACTCCATGAAAGTTGCATGTTATTTGTAAACATTACTGTATTACGAAATAATAGTTCCCGCTGTTAATATTTTGTAATTTTTCCTAATAGTTTATAAAAGATGATTATTTTTAGTAAAAATTGGTTTACAAAATCATAGCTGCCGTTGCAAATATTTTGTAAAAAAAATGATTTTATTTTTAGTATTAAGAAAAATGATTTGAATTTAAATTTATTATTAAGTCACACATGCATTCACTACAAAAATTTCAGTTATTACAGACGGAATTTTTCGTCGATAAAATATAAAAATCCGTCAGTAATTAGGTTTGCCAGCTTTCGTCGATAAAACTCTTGTCGATAAAATTCATCGATAATTACCAACGGAAATTTCATCGGCAAATTTATTAATTCCGTATGTAATTTAGTGATGGGACATATTTATAATTTGATTGTAACTCGTTTGAAAATATATGATTGGTATTCTATCAGTAATTTTTGTCAGTAAATAGTCGCTAATTCGTCGATATTTTTAAAAATATTTTGAAAAATAAAAATTTTAAATTATATTATTTTTAATTTTTAATGTTTCATAATTAATAATCAAATATATTAAATTAATTACGTCTTAATACTTACACCAATTAAATTTAATTAATGACCAAGCTAATTAAAGAAAATTAATTATAAACACAAAAGGTGAAGAAAAAAAAAGAAAAAAAAAACAATAGAGAAGAGAAGAAGAAAAAGGACATGAAGAAAAAAGAATATGAAATATAAGAAGAAAAAAGAAAACGAAATATAAGTAGAAAAATAGAAATAGAGGAAAAGAAAAAAAAATGAACATGAAGGAAAAAGAAAACTAGAAAAGAAGGTGAAGGAGAAGAAAGAAAACAAGAATGAGGGAAAATTAGAACTACAAAAGAAGAAGAGGAAAAAAAAAAGAATGGAGGAAAAGAAGAAGAGAAGAAAAAAAAAACAAAAAGAGTAGAAGAAAAGTAAAAAAAGGAAAAGAAAAGAGAAGTGAACATCAAGAATAAGAAGAAGAAAGAAAGAAAGACAAAGAAGAAGAAGAAAAAGGAAAAAATAAGTAGAAATAAAATTATAGGAAAAAATGAAGGAGGGAGAAAAAAAAAAGTATTTATATGATAGATTTGGCAATTATCTTCAAAAATTTCGTCGCTAAATTGAAAATTTTCGCCGGTAAACGTCAAAAAAGTTAAAATTTAGCGACGGAATTTCCATCACTAAATCTTAAAATCCGTCGGTAAATTTTTTAAAATAGGTGCGAACATATAACTCTTATTTTAAAATCTATCAGCAATTTCATCAGTAATCTGTTGCTAATCCGTTGACAAAAATAAAAAATTAGCACGAATATTTGACGCTCTTAATTGTCAATGGAATTTAAATCTATTGGTAATTCATCGCTAATTACCAATGAAAAATATTCTACTAATAATTGCCAAATTTTTTATAGTGATTTTATCAATAGACAGTGACAGAGTTGAAATTTTTTTTGGGTAATAATAAAATATAAAAATTATCATTTATTAAACATTAGCTTAAATGTATGACAAACAATTTGTCATATAATAAAGTTACCAAATAATCTGGACATACGTTCTTTGTCAATTTCTAGTTTGAATCATGTAAGTAAAAAAGCTATATTTTTTTACATTTAACAAATATAAACCATTTTGTCTTTATAATTAAACATTTAGTCATTAGATTAAATAAACTACTCTATCTCAAATTCTAAATTACTAATTAACGAGGAATGGAAGGTTCACTTAATATATTTTTCTTCTGTCCCATTTTATTTGTTTATTATTTCTTTTTTAGTGTTTCAAAATATTTGTAAAATTTTTAAATTTATATATATAAATAATTATTTTTCTCATCATAATTTATATATATGATTTTTCATTAAATAAAATTTTTTATTAATATCATAATGGGTTAACAGTAAAACAATAAAATAATTTTTGCTGACTAAATTTTTAATATGTTTATTTTATCAAACCTTTAAAAGAAAATGGAACGGAAGGAGTAATTGGTATAAACAAATCAATAAACTAAGATAACTCAAAGTTTGTAGAATTTCAGACTATTTGTTTCTGATGTTTGAACTTACATTTTATTTATTATAAATTTTAAATAATAAATAAATAAAATAATATGATGGTAAGGCAATTATCCTGTTACTTTTTACCTGCTGTTAATTTTTAAATTAAAAAGTTAGGGGGCTATGGTCCTCACTGCTCTCCAGCTCTCTTCCCTCGGTCGTTGTCCTAGATTGTCTTACCGGAAAAAATGATCATTTCTTGTGAAAGTTGTCTATCTTTCGTAAAAATGATCGATGAATTATATATTTTAATTTTTAGACACGATTGTCTTTTAATGTAAAATAAAATTTAAAATTTTTTCATTATATGTTATATTATCCATATTAAAAACTAATGAGGTAGCTACATCCTAGTATAAATTCTCACGATAATAATAATATAAAATTGGCCAATAAAATATAATATTTGTACATTTAATTCTCAAAATTATTATTGAAATTTAAATAATTACCCTTAATTTATTGATATTTTAATATTTAAAGTTAATAATCTATTTAAAAGTGAAATTAAATTGAAATATTTGTAATTCAAAACATTAATTCTTAAAAGTTATGTAGATTATGAAATAATATAAATGCATTAAAATAATTTATAAATTGTATTATAAATTGTAAAATATAATGTCTAACAACAAAACAATATTGCGCAGGCTTTTGCCTAATTAATCCATATATAAGAAGTTCATAAATAAAATTTTATATATCTTTTTTTGATTAATTGATAGGTCCAACACACAAGGAATATGATGAACCATACAACATAGATTAATTTTTTTTTTTAACTCACCAAATTGATAAAAACTCATAAGATCGAAAATATCCAAACTCGAGACATTCCAAAAAACTAACTATACTACATTTACAATCCACCTTTCTCTTCACATCCCACCTTTAGGTTTGAAGTTACTTCTTAGACTACATTTACACGATGGAATGGAATAAAAAAAAAAAAAGAAAGAAAGAATAGAATAGGTAGGAATGAGAATATAAAATATGTTTAATCAATATGCAACATAGAATAGTAATTCTGATTCCATTTAATGCCAACAAAGCAATTCCTATTCTTACTCCATCTATTTTCCTATTCCTATTTTGTTAAAGTCCAATTAACAAATTGAGAAACAAGCACATTTTACTAAGACAGCATTTGAGATTTGTTAGAATTCATTTATAAGGTGAGTATTTGCAAAATTTATTAAATTTAATAGAATTTGATTCCAATATGATAATTTCATGCAATTAATTGGAAAAAAAATTCAATCACATTTCCATTAGTAACAATATTGGTAAAGAAATTTTATAAAATTTGATGAATTTATTTATTTTAAAATTCAAAGAACCAAATATATATGCCGAAGATATGGTGAAATGAAATTAATTAAAGAGTGTTCCATATGTTTGGCAAAATTAGTTGTTTTGTTATATATTTTAGTAGCGTTTAATAATTAGTTGTTTGAATAGTTTGTCATAAAATGTAAAAAGTTAAATGCTACATAGGTAAAAGCTAGATTGGCAAGACTAGCACAGTTTTGTCCCGCAAGTGAAATGAGAACTTTCCAGGAGATCACCCATCCCAAGATTTCTGTCAAGCGAGCACGCTTAATCTTAGAGTTCTTCCAACTCTCCAGCCATTCCATCAAAAGACGCCTCTGATGATTAGTTACCTCATTTTCAATATATGATCTGATTCATTCATGTGTCCCGCATTCCACTACTCTAGTTAGCCTGCTATCCTAAAAGTTCGTCAGGAGTCCTGCTCTACCCGCCCTCTTAGAATCGTTTTACCGGATTGGGATATCATATTAACTTTTTATAAAACAGTACCTTAAATTTTAAAAGTTAGTTCAAATACTATACTAACGAACACTATATAATAGCGGTAAAAATGCTAAAGATTATTTAAAAAATCACTGCGGAACACAATATTTTTAAATTATTCAAAATAAATCTAGCATTTCCACTGTTAAACTGTATATTATAATCAATTCATCACATCGTGGAATTTTTTAAGATCAGTGCATTTGTATTAGTTTTTAGATGCTTTTCTTATTATCAAAGTGGTTTAGTTGGAGCAGAAATGAGAAAAGATAAGCAAGCTGTCTCCAAATTTGTGCTGATCACAATCCTAATTGTCAATGCCATGATAAGTGTGATGCCAACAATAGAAGCATCTTATGCTAATGCTTAATAAAATAGTATTACATTGGTTGATGGGCCATTATCATTTGCATATCACCGTTAAACTAAGCTTCCCTACTACAAACCAAATAGACATGTGATGATATATAAATTAAGTTATATATATATCATCGCAGATTTAACAAGATATTGTACATTTTTAATTCAGCCTGTATGGTTTTATTTTTGAGAATGATGATCCATCACCCTCA
Source organism: Jatropha podagrica (assembly GCA_947857235.1). Lineage (NCBI taxonomy): Eukaryota > Viridiplantae > Streptophyta > Magnoliopsida > Malpighiales > Euphorbiaceae > Jatropha > Jatropha podagrica. The sequence goes on along the minus strand of CANUEP010038267.1, from coordinate 26,655 downwards.
AAGACCTCTTGCTAATTTACAGTCTGCCTGACCTATATACATCACTTCTATTTAGTACTTAACCGATTTGAAATTCGTCTAGAATGTCATATACACTCTCCTTAGAGACTCAACGTCTTTGATGTAATGCTGAATATTTTAAGTAATATCTTTTTAGAAAAAAATTTATTTACTAATTATATTCAATGTAAATTTTAAATTATTATTTTAGTACAATTGAGAATATAAAGTTGTATATAAATGAATGTTACAAAATTATTACGTGATAAAAATTTTAATTTGAAGTGCCAACAATGTCATCATATTTGACTTTAATTTTTTAATTGAAGTAATTTTTTTCTTTCAACTCTACTAAGCATCGATATGCTAGGTTACATAGGCGATTGGTACTTTGAGAACTAAACTAATCGAGTTACTGATTGAAATTGGATGAAATAATATTAAAATATTAGTACTAATCAATTGATTAGCTAATTTACCATCCTTATATGATGTTTATAGATTTAATATTTGATCGATGTGCAATTCTTAACACCTCCCTAAAATGAAATCGGGACTGAATATCCGATTAACACTTAACACTCAAGATCCTCCCCCTGAAATTAAATTAGACTTTTTACCCTTGAATTTGAATAGGTCTCATTAAAACTAAACATCTAGACGAAAGTTTGAATTGAAACGCAATCCAACAATGATGAACTGAAAAATAATTGAATCAAAAAATAATTGAATCAAGCCGACCTATTTTGATACCATATTACAAGAAAAATGAAGCGAATTGAGTAAGAGGTTAGAATCTATAAGTCAAAAACGTGCTGTATATATTATTTGGACTTAGGCTAACCAATCCTAAAAAGTTATTTCATATTGGTTTGAAATGAGGCTTTTATTTAGAATATAAAACTTGCTTAATCTTCCTCCTCTTCAGCTAGCTTTTGGGGATGAAACTAAACAGGTCCATTTTAGAAGATACATAGTTTTATGATTTTTTTGACTTATTTATCATTTAAAATTTATACATTTTAAGTGATGAATCGAAGGCTAAAATCATATTGGAATAAAGTATTATTGAAATTTTATTCAATAGTGTTATAACTCTGATGGACTGAAATAACACTTATAGTTGAGTGAATTTAAATTTGAAACATTTCATTTCTTATATAAATAAAAAAATCAATCAAACCATATTGAACTATTACCACAATTTTAGTTGTTGACATATGTATTTTTTTCTGAAATTTAATTATTTAACAAAATAAAACAAAATTATTTTGCTGGTAAAAAAGAAAAAGGATTACAAAATTTGTGATTTACCTTTTATTTTATAAAATCGTCATTAGTCTAATTAACAAGGATGAAAATACTCAATTAACTTCATCTATATGAACATAGAAAAAGCTTACGTAAGACTAGGTTTGTGAATGTGCATAAATAGAGAAGGCAGCACAAGCAAGATTCATGTGTTTCAGGTTTAAAAGAACTAGTTGCTCTTGTGATTCGTCAGAATCTTGAAAAGTTTGTACTAATGATAAACCTAAACCGAGAGATGCTTTACTCTACGCACCAAATAATTGTGAGCATAACATTATAACCTAAATGAGGATTATGATAATAGGTTGACTATTAGGTTGAGAATTAGAGAAAGAAATCGATGGAATGTCAAATTCTAAAATTTATATTTAAATTTTTTTTATTATGATTAAAGGACAGTTTGATTCATATAAATTTTTTATTATACTTATCTTAAATAATTCATGAGCAATTATTATATCAGAATAATAAGTATGACTTAACAAGGATTATTGAAAATAAGATAAAATTTAAGGAGATAGTAAATAATTTAAAAAATTATTATAAGCAAAATATATATATACTATATTTTGGGATAAATAAAAAAAAGAAAGATGATGGCTATAATATAATCCAACTTTTGATGGCTTAAAAAATAATTTTTATTTTATTTTCACAAACAGTTATATCCATTCGCAAACAGTCTTTTCTTTGCCTTCCAATTCCATAAATAGCCAGATTAAAAAAATAATAATAATAATAATAAAGAAAAAAGCTATTGGTAATGATGTTAGGAGCTTTGGTCTTTCATCCTATACCATTAAGAAGGAAATGGGAATTGTATAATAATATAATCTAATAATGTAGTGCTCCAGAATTAAAAGATTAACAAAAACAATTCAACTCTATAATTAGCAAATGTAAGCAATTAACGTTTTGTGGTGCAGATTCAATTTATTGCTAGTTCTATACATAGGGCGTCTGGTGGCTATGGTTTGATGATGGAGAGTGCTCAACTTTTTCATGGTGGAGCACTGCAATTTTTTAATTATAATTAACTCTAGCTCTTATTCTTTGAATCCGATCATAAATGGGTTTTTTTTTTTTTTTATAAATAATGTAATTCCTATAATCAAATTAATCACAAACGTAAATTTATTAGAGGTTACATCAAGGAAATATTCCAAGTTGATTAACTTGAAAAGAGAATAATTTTTAGCACATGTACCACTTGCCATTAGGCAATAAATTCATTAGATGTAAGGTAAGGGAAACTTTTTTCTTTTCACTTTTCTTTGTGACTGATTTGCTCACAATTGTTTTTTTTTTTTTTTAAAAAAAAAAAAAAAGAACAAAGTCACAAGTGAAACTATTCCTTTCACAGTCACATTCACATTTCCTGTGAACTATTCCTTTTACAGTATATTCTTTGAAATTAATTGAACATAAATCAACGGAATCTAGAGATTTTTTTTTTTGTTGTTGGTACTATCTTTATACTGTATGTGAAAGATTAAAGATGGAGATGAGATGCGGATGGAAAAAACAAATGCCAATAAATCATTTTTGCAATTAGGTGCATCAACTTGTTGAAAATTATTGTTCTAACGTTTGTGTTAAAGATTGCAATTAACTATTGGGCGAGTGAATAGCACTACGTATCAGCTTTTAGTATCTCAATTACAACTTTTAATTGTTCATTCATAAATTTTGAAATATTATTTCGATACACTATCCTAAATGTTGAGCATTTGATAGCTGGAATCTCATGAAAAATGAGAAAGTGCAGTTGAATTCCAATTTCTTTTTAAAAAAATCGAATTAGAATTTATATATATATATAATAAAAATAACATTTGTTAAAAAATCTAATAAATTATTTATAAAAAAATAAAAAATATATAATCTCGATTTAAAGTTTCAATTGAATATAAAATATGTGTCGTAAACAATTACTTATTTCTCTCGATAATTATTTATAGTTTTTCTACAAATCTAATTTGATCACTTTCAAATTTCTTTCTTATATTAGCATGCAATTCTTTTTAAATAATTTTCAAATGATAAAATACTATAAATAAAATCATACAATAATTCAAATAGGTGAAAGATGAAAAATTGAGGATATTGTTGGACCTAAAAGGTCTACATGAAAGGCCAAGTAACTAAACAAATAAAATTAGAAACACATAGCAATATTAGTTTACTATTTATATAATATTTTTCTGTATTGAAGCAAAGCATCTCTTTTTTTAATAATAACAATAAAATAAAAACAAAACAACAGACAAGTTTGGCTGCGGTCCATTCTAAGTAGAGAGCTCTCTGTCTTCCAATAATGAGGCATATCTTTGTGAAATCTAATCTAATCCAATTTTATGCTATTCTCTTCTTATTATATTCAATTTAGTGAGAGGGATTTTGGATATTGGGGAAAAAAATAGTATTACTGAATGAATTTTGATTTCTCTCCGATTAATAATTTAAACATCAATGTTAATACTTTGTTTATTCAGTTTTTTTTTTTTAAAAAAAAAAGAGAAGTAAATTAGTTATAATAACTAAGCTATATATCATACAGAGCATGGGAAAGAAGCCATAACAAACTGCTATAACATTATAAAATATTTAAAATTTTAAATAAAATCAAAATAATCAAAAATGGACGAAAATCGAACCAACGTGGTGTTGAAGAAAACTCTCACTCTCACTCTCACTCTCACTAAATATGAAAGTAACATACTGCTATTAAGTATTAACATAGGCGAAGATTGCAATTTTAGGGGACAAATCTTTAAATATTTAAATCAAAAGAGGTTAAAGGTTAAGAGAATAATAAAAAAAAGTTCCGAACTCTGAGTCTACGCCACGAGATTTGCAAAGTAATTTCTACCGTCCTTTTTGTATTTTCAAGAGAAGGGGGGACAATTGAATTCTCTTCAACATGGTTTTGTCACTGCTCTTATGCATATTATATCCATGAACATATATTTTTTATAATTAAAATCAATTTAAATTCAAATAATTAATCTTTTTCCAAAAAAAAAAAAATTAAAACATGACCAAAAAAATGTGATAAGAATCAAGTGAGAGAATTAAAAAGCATCAACTTGGTACACCAAGGCATAATCTAGTGATTATTTTATAACTTATAGTGTTATTTTGATCCATTAAATCTTTTAATGAATTAAAAAAAAAAAAAAAACTCTGTACATATTGAGAAACATAATAAAATTGACCATTTGTTGATAATTGGTATCCTGTAGTAGGGCTGTAAAATGATTCAAAATACTCGAGTACGATCCGTTGAAATTTTATTTATTGTTGTTGTTTCTTATTTCTACTTTTTATTTTTCAAATTTAGAAGAAAGAATTATCATTTAAATTATTTATTTTATTATTTCCGTTTTAAAACAGAGCCAAATGGAAACAAAGATTTATATATCTACCTCAGTTAGCTTTCAATTAAAGTTTAGTTGTGGTAATATTTGTTATAAAAAAAAAAAAACGGATTGCTAAAAAAAACTACAAATAGTAATTTTTACTTATTTTCTCAGTTTATTTTGAAAAACTCTAATGTGTTTTACTTATTTTCTCGGCTCAATTTTCAAGAAATATATTGTTTATTTTGAAGAAAAAAAACTATCATTTCAACTCAAAACAATTATTTAGAATAAATTTACCATTGGATTTCAATTTAAAACCTCTTCTCTTTTAGATAAATGAGAAGATCAATCAAATTGCAAATGGCTAATTAATAGTAGTTTACTCAATATTTTGTAAAAATAATCACATATGATAGCCATACATTAAGTCACAGATAACTTTTCCATACACAATCACTGTTAATGTTTATCACTTGGGCAAAAAAAATAATTACTAAATAATACTAATTTTATTGCCTATTTGTTAACCATCAATTAAATTGAAAAATTAACAATTTAGATTAATTGTTTAAAATTATCGATCAAGTAATAGTCTGGTTGATCTTTTCATTTATATAAAGAGTGAGAACAATTTTAGATAAATTATTAATTAGGTGATAGTTTAGTTTATCTTCTCACTTATATGAGAAGTGAGATAAATCAAGTTCGAGTCTTTCCGACCAAAGTTATTTTCACTAATTCAATAAATTAAGAAGAGAGTTATTCATGTTGTGTAGCCTATCATATTATTTTGGCTCATAAAAACTTTTAATGAATAAAAAGAAGATAAATTAAAAAACTAAATTCAAAATTAGTCAAATTTGAGTATGCATCTACTTTAAAGCTTCAATTCAGAGAAAGAGAGGTTGGGTCGTGCTTCTTATCTTTTTGCTGTTAAATCTTTAATTTCGAGTCTCTAATTTGGGCCATGATTGCTCTAAAAAGATTCAAAGAACCAAAACCATTTTTGGCTGCTGAGTCAGGCAGATTAGCTTTTGTGTTCAAGCAGGAAACTTCCGTGTAGCGGGGAATTGTGAAGGTCCATTCACAGCCACTAAATCCTCTGTAAAGAAACACACTGTTGCCACATTGAAGTAATGCTTGTTAGATAAGTATCAGGAAAAACACATGTTCATGTCCCTAAATTTTTTTAATTTTATAAAAATTAATAAAATATAGGGCACAAAATGGGCTTTCCTTTTATGTCATTTCAATAACTTTTATGGTGGAAAAACGCATTACTCTTTTTTATATTGTTATACTGCCATTAGAAACAAATGATTGATATAGTTAATTTCAACTAATTAATTTGAGACAAAGGTTTAGTTGCCATCAGTTTTTCAATGTTAATTGAGAAAAAAAAAAAAAAAAACCAACCACCGAGGGCTCAACAAAGCAAGCTGCAGTAAGTCGAAGGAACTAACATGGTTTTCTCCCAAATTTCTAAAAAATGACAATATAATTCTCGGGATTTAGATTCTCTTCCGTATATGTCCAACTTGTCTCCATCTAATTCTCATATCTTGCATCCACCAATAAGACACAATACTTGGGCAAAATTTATTGTTCAATTGTTTGAGACTATTTTAGTAACTTTTTATAAAACGCTAAAAAAAATAAACATTTAATTTAAATGCTATATTATTTAATATCATAAAAAATATAATTCATTTGTCAAAATGCTAAAAGCTATTTAAAAAGCTGTTGCCAAACATAATCTTAGACATCCCAATGAAAATAAATTGGAAAGAACAGGAAGCATTAGTAGCCACATTCGTCTTGAGGGTAGCATAAATAGTTGACACCATAATCTCTTCCCTTATCATTCCAAGCAAAAACTATTTGACTTGTAATGGAAGAAAGCATTATACTAACAATCTTAAACGACACTAAAATATATTTTAGGAGCAAGTTGACATGATCTAAATAAAAATTCAAAACTAACAACAGTTTCAAACTGTTTCATTTCAAACACAGTAACAGGGTGTTTTATCATAAACTGGTTAGTTTATTGCCAAACTCACTCTAAATGACCTGCATGCAATACACATAATGATAATGGAACTTGCTGTTCTGTCTTATGCAGTACAGAAACAGCAACTCCTAAACAAAACAAGTTTAGCTTACCGTTAGTTGGGCCGACTAACTCGTGTACTAATAAAAGCCACAAGAACGTTGGCATACATTTGTGTGAAGGAAAAGAAGCACCCTTCAACTCAACATCAAGCAAAAGAACATTTCATCACCTCTCACTTGACACAAGTAAATGTCTTATCTATGCACCAAAAAAGATGAATATCAGCGTGATATTGCTCATATTATCTCCCTGTAAAGTCAAAATTTTGATGAGTTGCAACAGCATTTAAAAACAGAACCACTAACATGGGTATGAGTGGTTGTGGAAGATCAGTGCAACAGCCACTAAACCAATAATGCCCTAGAAGGAAAAGTTGTGGAAGAAAGGGTATTGACTCAGATGATAGTCAACAAAATGAAAGTGCACTGTAATCTCACAGGAACCAAGTTATAATAAATTCCCTTAGCTTAACAAAACAATTACATGGAAACTCGATGTGGATACGAATCAAATGAGATTCTTGCACTTCAAACAAGATTAATGGCCCATCTTCAAGTGCAGAAAAAACTAATATCCCCAAGAGATAAGGTTTTGTGTGGAAGATATATACCGCACTATCGTATTGGGGATGATCCTGGCAGTAGGACCAATCAATGGATATATATTAAAGATACAGAGTCCAGGATAATGCAGGCATGAGGCATCTCAAAGGTGAAAAAACAATCCAGAATTTAATGATCATCTAGCATGCCCATGTGCACATGCATGGATGAATGTGAGAGACAGACATAGACGGGAAAGGAACAAGCATGCAAGTAATAGTCATCTGAACATAAGAAACAACATAAACAAAACAATTGCACCAAGGCGTTGTTTACCTGCCATTGCCAACAAACCCTAAAAACTAGATAAGGTTGGACAAGAATGTATGATTTACGATGATTTTAAGACAATGTAAGTCTGTCTGAACCCTAAACTTTCCCATAGTTTCTGGTGCTTTTTTTTTTATCTTTCTTCTTTTCTGGCAGTCCAAATAATCAGGCCACAGATGCGACCAGATACTTTTTAGAGGAAAACATGGTGCAGTTTTAGGTCAATTGTAACAACCTTATGCCAACACGTTTTGCAATAGATCAATTTTGATATTTGCAGGTCCTGCCAACATACTGATGTAAAGCAGAAGAGACCTAAGGCTTGACAATAAAAGGCAGACACCTGGTCTTTGGACTATAACAGCAGGCCTGCATCCAACAAAAACCAAAGATACTAGAATCCCTTCTCAAATATGCAGCCTAATGTAGATAAATAAGAGTTTCTTTAACTGACGTTTTAGAGGCATTACTTCACACAATTGTGTTATAATTGGCAGGTCACAAGCACAGGACGAAAGTCGCCATGCGTAACCAATTAAATGATTATTTCTATAGGAAAGACTAAAGAATAATACCACAATTAATCCAAACAGAATGGGAAAAAAAGTTCTTGAAGGTTCTCACCTGCAAATTATGTTCAATGGAAAAAAGAACATATTCAAACAAAAAAAGAATTTCAATAAGGTTTTGACTGATTGGACTTTTCTCTAATATTGCATGCAATTTGCAACCTTTCCATCGAAAAAACAAGCGATTTTCTAATACATGAAGGATTAAGTAGTAGAGATAATACTGAGGAAGTACCTAATTAAGATCAGAAAATAAGGGTCTTGACTAATTTATTTGAATATAACCTCAGGACTAAATAGTACTTCACTCAAATATATATTTCCTTTTCTTTGTAATTAAGATGTTTAGGAAGACCCAAAAACATGACCTAGTTGAACTTTAACAAACAGAAGACACCCTGCTACTTAACATTTAATTAAATCAACACCCAATTTCAACATGCAATATTTTACCAGCACAGCTAGTGTAAGAGCAAAAGAACAATGCAAACAATAGTCTCAATAAAAGTTAAAGAAAATTTCGACTGAACGAGGGAAACAGAAGATTTGTATTAAGCCAAATCTGTCAATACAGCTGCTGGTGAATATTCTTGGAAATAAAGGGAAAGCAGAATTACAATCAAAGAATGAAAGACAAAGAGGGCTGCAAGCAACCCCCAGGCTTAGCCCGTGCAGATACACTGCCCAAAAGATACCCTCCCCTTTCCTGTCTGCTACCTTTAAAAAGGCAGATAAAAAACTAATTCAGCTGATGTGGTAAACTTTCTTGATTCCCAATCAATATTCTGCCATTCTCTTTGTTGCCCCTTCCAGAATAAACTTTCAAGGGCCTTGGGCCTGGATCTGGAATGCTATCAGCTAGCCACCAGTCGAGATTGGACCAGAAATCAGACTGGCTTGCAACTGGACCAGAATCGGCCTTAAAGTTCCTCCTTCAAACCCAAACCAAAGGGACCAGGTTGGTTCCAGTTTGAGGTTCCAGCAAGGCAAAAAAAAAAGGCACCAATACCGAGCCTCACTAGAACCAAAACTAGGCTAAAATCAGGAGGACGAATTCTGATCACAGTTCCTCATTTTCTAGGACTGTGACTGCTAGATCACTGAACCAGCCACCCCTAAGTAGCAGGGCCAGTTAACCAAGATATCAAATTCAAGTTTCATCCCTAAACACATAATGGTTTCCAGCCTTTACCCAGGATATAGGTCTCGACAATTTACCATATTTGTTTACTAAACCTCAGGTACTAGCAGTCAAAATTTATAAATTCCCTAAAACTTCAAAATATGCTTTTAAGCTTTGATGCATCAACAATCACAGATGCAAACGGTTGGTAGTCCATAATGGTTCAATGATTTCTTCAGTAGTCGGTGCAACCCCAATGATCCTCTATGATGTTATACATCAACGTTCCTTACACAAAATATTTAAAGATTTATAGTCATCTATGTTAGATTGCCGAATGTCACAGGAAAGAAACAGCTGATATAAAACACACCAAAAGTTCAATAATTTCAACCGCATAATAAATCAATATGTTCGTAAGTAGACATTTAAAAGATACAAAGCATATAAAGAAAATCTAAACTTACATTGTCTATCAACTTTCACTATTTACACATTTCTATTTGAATACAATTTACAGGTTATCTGCTGGAGATTAGTCAAATGCAACCCAATCACAACATTCAAAGCAATGAATTGCCAAACTATAGGCTTAATAATATGCATCAAAAATCAAAGAGAAAATGAATCACTGGTCCATAACACTAAAAGGAATTCTACACTAACTAGTGCAAGCCACAAGGACCTTCTGTGTCTATGATGCTAAATCACCCTTTGTTCCTAATACAAAATGTCTAAAGATTTATTGAGGCTATCTATCCGAGATTGTTGCATATTATCAAAAGACCTTATATGAAATGCAAAAAAGATTCAGATACTTCAACACAAATTAAATCAATTTGCTTATAACCCGGCACTTAGAAATCACAAACCATCAAAAAAACAAATCTAAATATCCATGCACTGCAACTTCCACTTTTTAAAAATTTCTACAGTGTAGAGATTATTCACCGCTGGCTACTTAAAGAACCCCAGATGCACGATACTAGTTGATAATCGATCTGAAATCCATGCAATAAGGGATGGGAACTTCCCAACAGAAGCCAATTCGGCCTGACTCAGTTTTTAACATTTTAGTGTTAGCTGATAAATTATTTTCATTCCCTTACAATATTCAATACAAAATTGTTAATGACACTCCATAATCTCTACATATGCACAACATAAACAATAACTGTTAATGCAAACATTAGATTAGGATTACATCCACTTATCTGCCCTCTCAACCATTAGTCTCCTTTCAAGTATCTAAATAAATCACTCTATAAATGTAAAAATCAGCAAAATGACCCTGGATGTACATGTCAGTTGTTTTCAGTTCCTACCAAAGTCAAATAGTGCCCATACTTGGCATACAAATACGACTTCTCTTTCTCATTTTTTTTAATTCCCAAGTGCACATGAGGGGGAGGTGGAAGGAAGAAGGTAGGGTTCAGATTAGTTTTAGCAATGCCCGTAATTTTTCGTTTTAGCCATGTAAGATCTGGCCAATTGTTCATTAGTTCATAGCAAGAAAACAACATTTTATTATTTTCAATATTGATCCTCATGAACTCTAACAAAGCAACCTGTTTCAGATCAGCTTATGAATTTTTCAAGTTCATCAATCTATTTGCAGCAGAGAAACATAAATCAACCATATAAGTCACAAACGCTAAAATCATGCTAAATATAAAGTGAAGCATTTGTAAACTCAATATACAGCTTCATTAAACTGAACACAGCACATAATACATATAGATTTACAACTGTTTATTCTTGAGAAAGTGACAACCATTACCTGATTGTCTTCCATTAGTTGACATCTGATTCACGTCAAGTAGCAACTCCAATATCCTCACTAATCATCACAATATGCGGTCACATGAAGTGGCAGAAATCTATTAACAGAACTACTGAAACTCAGTTCATTCTCAATTTAGAAATACTACTAATTCCAGCTGTCCAATTTCTCAACATGCTTAAAGCTAGAATGATCAAACACCTCTAGGACCCAAGAACTAGAACCAAGTCAAAAGTTTTTGGTTTGTAACCCATAAGTTTCATCCAGTTGTAAACTCATGTCAAAAACTTCATACTTCGAATATCAAGAATTTCATAGACTGTCACTCGACTAATCTACTATCCATCTTATACTCCTATTAATCTTAGTATAGTCATGTCCTCTTTGCTTTCTATCGAAACATGCTTAAAGCTAGAAGGACTCAAACACCTCTAGAACCCAAAAAGTAGAGCTAAATCAACTGTTTTTGGTTTGAAACCCATAACTACCATCCTGTTGTAAACTCAAGTCAAAAACTTCAGAGTTGGAATATCTAGAATTTCGTAAACTGTTGCTCCGATTAATCCTACTCCTATTAGTCTTATAATAGTCACTTCCTCTTTGCTTTCTATCTAAACTAACTTGCCCGGAACCCATAGAATCTACACCACTCTTGAGCATCTTACTGCTATTTATCTTAGAATGATCACTTCCTCTTTGCTTTCTATCTAAACCAACATTCCCTGAATCCATTGAACCTACAACATTCCTAAACCTACTTCTATTGCCCTGCTTCCTGAATTCACCACCATTTCTCCCTGAATCCATTGAACCTACACCACTCCTAAACCTACTTCTATTGCCCTGGTTCCTGAATTCACCACCATTTCTCCTTCCAGTCTTCTTCTCCAAGCCCCATTTTCCACTCTCTGCATATGAATCATCTCCTACAGAAAATAAATCCACATCCTCATTTTTCCTTCTAGTCTGCATATCCATGTTCCATTTTCTCGCAGAATCATTTGTATATCCGATTTCTGACTCTGAACTAGGTTCCGTTTCCAAACAATCCACATCTTCATGCCTCCTAGCTTTCAGCCCCTTTCTTGTCAAATTCCTACCATATCTATTTTCATTTTCACTGTCTAAAGCAGAATCCTCTTCTCCATTCTTTATAATCTTACCATAAGGCCTTACGCTATGAACAACACCTTTAGGGAAAAACCTAGCAGAGGGGAGGCCATCTGGGGTAGCGAACAGGCAAGGCCCATCCCTATCGGACCACAAATCAAACCCGCCGGGTCTTTGAAACCGGTCAGCCAAGACCTTCACTTGTTCATCTGCGCCTACGGAGAACAAATTCGGTGCTTTCTCAACAACCTCCCACGGTCGCTCGAGCTCCCCAACCGCCGCCTTTAGTTCTGCTCTCTTTCGCATTTCATAAATTTGCCTCTCCCGGCAGAGCCGAGCTTTTAAAAGCTGTTTAGCTTTCTTTGCCTGCATCCGCTTCCATTGCCACCTGGATACTCCACCGGGGTACGTCCTGGGCCCTCCGCCCATGCGGATTATGGTTGTTTTGCGAGGGATGGGTGAAGTGTTTAGAGAGAATTGGGAGAATTTAGAAAGGAAGAGTGGATTTTGAATTGATAGGGTTTTAGAGAAGGAGAGGTAAGTTGGGATTGAGAGAGACATCGAAACTCAATATTGAGTTCACAGGTCAAGAAATTCCGGCCAAAGGCGAAACAATGAGTGGAGTGTCTCTGCGACTTCAGTGTCGAGGAGATAAAGTCGAAGTAGATCGAGTCGTAAAGAGCAATCAAATTTTCGAAAACAAACGAAGGCATCGGGCACTAGTGGTCTAGTGGTAGAATAGTACCCTGCCACGGTACAGACCCGGGTTCGATTCCCGGCTGGTGCAGATTTTACTATTTTAAAATTTTTTTACTTTTGTGAATCGCACAAAATAATTACAATTCATTTATTATTTCTATGTTATAGGTTGCCTGTCTCATTAAGAAAGTTTTTTTTTATAATATAATACATTATTTGAATAAAGTTTTGCTTTTCAGTGAGAAACACATTTGTTTTATCATCATAGAGTGATATTTTTTTTTTAAGAAATAAAGTTTTCATTCAAAATGATATAAGGAATTCTTTAATTATTAAAATTAAGGCAGAAGTGCTAGTACATTAAAAATAAGACGTAAATCCTATTTCTTCCTAAAAAATTCAAAATCAATTTATTAAATTCAATTGGTTTTGATCAATTTGGCCAATTCCAATATGGATTCATTTTGTTAAAAAAAAATTATTTGCTTGAAGCTAGGCTATTTAATATATTTTCTATTTAGGAGAAATTTAAAACAAATTGAATTTTGTTAGAAATAATGAGTTTTGATTGATGACAGTGAAGTATTTTCAAAATTATAAAATCAGAGTTATTATATACCTAAAGATGAGTTGTGAGCAAACCAAGCTAAGCTTATGTACTTTCTTCCATTTGTAAAAGATAAATCATATACATATAAAAATTAGGTCTATACCTACTTGTAATAACTAAGAAGGCGGAGCAGTCAGTTGCCAGAAAGAACTCTGCACGTGCAAATGGCACCAACATGTTACCCTGCTGGGTTTGACTATCAACAACTTGTTGTTTAAATTAAATTAAGAATTAGCTAAGTACGTTCCTAATGCAATAATATTCACATCCCCCCCATATTGCAGGGACAGTAATCTGACCTCTACCTTCTTAAATCATATACAATGCATTATAAATATGCACTCTGCTTGTGTCTCTCTATGCTCCAAGTTGTCCTAAAACTTCCTTGTGCTCCCTCTACTAAGGGCATCATGTTCCCTTTCTAAATATTTCTGATATATAATGGCTCTATGCCCTTTCAATCAAGGGTAGGCTCCAAGTCCTATGTATATTTATAAATATTATTTCTAAAATATTTCTCAAACTCATGTCGGAGGAAAATAAGAACTATCATTCTCATTGATTAAGTAATCTCATTAAACATAATGATCGTTCTATCAATATTAACAACTTAAAATTTTCATTTTAATATTGAGTTTAAGCACTTAAAGTGAGTCTAAATTTCAAATTTCTATAATTACAATATGTTATGTTGATGGCTTGACTTTGAAAATGAAAATTATTCAATTATATGATTTATATTTTATTAATTTATACATAATAATAATTCAAATTTTTTAACAATGTTTTTTATTAATACTAATTCAATATTTATTTTAGGGTACCATTCATTTTTAGATTTCAAATGCATGTATACGTATGAGAGACATTTATGCCTAAATTCTACTAGGCATGTCTTATGCATTAGGGTACACTACCTCTAGTGAAATATACCTTTGTTCGTTTGCAGACAACCATATTTCTTGTAATTAAAGTCAATATACCTCCTTGTTCTTCCAACCATCTTTATTTAAATTTTACAACATAAACATTAGAAATGAAAAGATTGAGGTCACATGAAAAGGAACCTAATCGATACAATATTAATTGTTTTTGTTGGTTGTTTCCAATTCTTGGTTCGTAAAAGATATATGTTCCAATCAAATCATATGGAAAGCTTACAACAACTCTCCCCTCCAAAAGAGGACATGCACCAGACATTGCATAATTGAAAGATGCATAAGTTCTATTCTTTCGACAAAAAGAACTCATTTATCTAATTGTTTAAATTTTATTATAACAAGTTATCATTGTAAGCACAGAATAAAGGAAGTTATCTATTTTGTTTATTAAATTAATAAAAAATTTTGTATTTAAAAGAATTTAAATTTGAAACCTATCAGTTTTTATATGGATAAAAAGGCTAATCAAAGCATACTTAATTAGTGCATCAATCACTAAATAAGTGAATTCAATTTGACGGGGGAGGCTCCACCTTCCAATGGCCTTCATCTAGAGAATGATTTTTGTGTCCCTCTTAGTATTTGATCAAGAAGCTTTCTTAATTACCAGATTCTGATTTATGGGAAGTAGAGCTTAGATAAATCAATAATTATTTCTACAAATCAACAATAAATTAATAATGCAAAATAGACCTAATATATTACAATTTACAACTCTGCATGTAAACATAGAGCACGGCTACGTGACGGGAGTTCCGTCACGATGAAAGTATTAAAATAATATTAAAAATAAAATCCATATATATAATTACGAAGATAAAATACATATAAGTTTCACTTTTAATATTATTTTAATAGTCCCATTATAACGGGACTCCCCTCGTTTAGTATTTTTCATAAACATAATAGGGATATTGTTCCCCTAATTGAATTTTTAGCTGTATTTTCTAATATTTTAATGCTTCCACGTGTATCTCTCTCTCTTTCCCCTACTCCACAGACAACCCTCTGATAACACAATTATCAAATTCAACAAAACGAAATTTCCATCATACCCACACGCTTATGGGATCTTCCTTTCAGTTAATGCAAGACTCCTGTGTATATATAATACCCAAAAGCCTCCACTTCATCTTCACTGCCTAAAACTCATTCTCATCATAACCAATGGCTCCAAATCTTCTTGTTTTCTTTATTTTGCTGTCAAATGGTTTTGTGGGTCTAGCTATGGCTAATGGGTTTAATCCCATGCTCCAGTCTGACCCACCAGTTCCCAGTCCCAGGAAACTTGGAAAGCACCAAATGGTTCAGCCCTTGGTTGCACCGAGTCATAGCCCTATCCCTAGCCCATCCACTGAGCCACAAGGGAAGGAGAAGGTGCACTATTATAGTTCTACAAAAGAAAACAATTCTTTGGACCCCGAAGCTGCATCTGAGCCTCAAAATGAAGAGAATGTTATAGACTTAAAAGGGCAAGAGATTCATGTGGTGAAAAAGCGTCACCACGCAGTGGATAAGTCAGTTGCCGGTGGTGGTTTGATCCTTGGAGGCCTTGCCACGTCCTTCTTGGTAGCAGTTTTCTGTTACATTAGAGCTACTCGAAGTCACAAACAAGAGATCACTACTGTATAATAAGTAGTTTGTACCATTTTGAATATACGTATATATTTGTGTTTAAAACTGTAAAGAAAATTATTAGATTGGTAGAAGATTGTTATATGCGTTTTCAAATTTAAATTTTAAAAAAATGAAATGAAAATTTTCTACTGGTTAACTAAATTATAATATTCAGTTACGATGGCAATTCATAATATAAAATAGTTTATAATTCGCATTATAATATAGGAATGGTATTCGAAAATTCAAATTAATGAGCTCGAGATTAAATATAAACTTGTAAAATATTATTTTATTTAGATGTTTTATATAACAAAGTATATGTAAAATTATATATAAAAAATCATACATTCTATTAGGCTCACAAGCTATTATTAAATCAAATATTATGAACTCCATTTGATTTATTGTTCAAAGTACTCAACTTTAAATTCGATTTTGGACTCGCACATATTAGGCATGCCAAATTAAGTTGGAATTGTCTAATGAATATTTTGAGCATCAAGGGTTGCGGATGCCTAAGAAAGCAATTTAGCATTTGTTTTTAGCTAAACCATATAAAATATTATGAGCTTTTCGGATTATAATAATTATATCTTAAATTGATTTTGACTAATTCTTAGGCGCTTCAATTTTAACTTTTTATTAGAATTATGCTTAAATTTTCCGATATAATTGTGTTAAATTTAAATTATGTCAAATTTACTGATAAAAGATAAAAATTGTGGATCTCAAGGGTAATTTAATAAGATGTTAGTGAAGTGAAATGGTGCATTTTATCTTAACCAAAACATTCTAATTTCTCTCATTCAGCAATTGCGAGCCCCCATCTCCATCGTTCTCCTCCATGCCTACACTTTCTTTCTCTTTTCTCTTGTCATGAGCATCATCTGTGAAGTCATCAGGAAGTGTCTTTATTCCGAGTTTCTTCATCTCCGCTAGTCTAGGGTCTCCATCTCTCTTCTCCGTGCCTTCACTTCATGTCTCTTCTCTCTCGTCGTGAACTTCATCTATGAAGTCATAATGAAATGTTTTCTTTTATTCTGAGCTTCATCTCTTTTTTTTTTTATTCTTCTGCATTAATTTGGAGTTTACATCATCAAAATGAGATAAAATTCAAATTTAAATACAACCGTCTTATAGGCAACATTAGTTATTTTAGTAGTTATTAGTTATTCGGCTATTTAGCAATTGTTTATAGTTAGCTATTAAGGCATTAAGCTTTTAATATAGCTTTCAATATTTGGATTAGAATATAAAACTATCTCTATTATGTATAGTGTTGGACGATGTATGTTGACACTGTTATTAGAGTTCGAGGAAGCAAAATATGAAACATTACTTCTTTAATATTTGATAAAATGCTAGTAAAACATAGTCACTAGGACATCCAAGAAGTATTAAAACTAGTGATTAGCTCTTTATATGGCGGTTTAAGGTGAAGTGTTTTTTTTTTAAGTGAAATATTGCATCACTGAAAATCTGCAAACAAAGCATTAGTAGTAATACTAGGACTCCACTCCCTTAGATCAGAACCAGAATGGGCATTAGTTGCTAATATGTCACTCCTTTGGATCAGACCCAGAATAGGCATTGGTTGCTAATATGTGAGCAATGCTATTCGCTGATCTTTTAATAAAACAAACAGAACTATGGCCTAATTCTTTAATCAAAAACTGACAGTCTAAGGCTATACTGCTATACTACTAAAGTAGGAATTATCTAAAGAGGAATTTTCCATTGCTTTAACTAAGAATCTTTGCATCAAACTTAGAAATCACATGGTCCCAGCCCTTGACTTTACCCAACTTAAAGCTTCCAGAAATGACAGTGCTTTCGCCAGCTGTGGCTCAACGAGACTTGGAAGGAGAGCTTGACATACATTGACATATTGACCTGCAACATTCCTAATTACCCAATCGGCTCCCATCTGACTGCTATTGGGATGCAGAGATGCATCGAAATTGCACTTCATGAAATTATTAGGTGGGGTGTTTAGTAAACGGGACCAACAGGGCCTGCTTTAGGAGACAAGGAAGACCTTACTTAGGCCAAACGCCAAGAATGAAACCAAGTTTCTGCAGAACCAACCTGTACTTGAAACAGGATATGGATATTCTACCATAAGACCCGGTTCCGATTTTTCCATATTGCCCATAAGCCCATACAAAAGGAAAATAAATCTGTAGCTGATAACACTCTAACCCTATTAAGCAACCATTCATTAATAGTGAGATCAGGCTGGGAGTTAAGGATCCCCAAAATACCATTACTGTGCTTGACCAAACATCCCCCGCAAAAAGGGCAAACTACAAAAGTGTGCAGGAGAGACTCACATACTTGCCCACATATAGGACAGTAGTCATCAACGCTCATGCCTCTAGATAGCAGTCTTGATTGAATCGGTAAGGAGTTAGTACCCAACCTCCGTAGGAAATTTTTAATCTTTGGTAGCAAGTGTAGGCCCCAAATTATATGCCAGAAGGGTTGCATGTCAGCCAGAGTGAGAACCATATTTCCTCTGGTTAAAAACCTGTAAGCATATGTACCGTATAACTTCCGCTTCGATCTTCAACCCATAACCAGCCATCTTCGTTAGCTGTCAATCTTAGTGGAATTGCCAAAATTTTCTGAACATCCCCAGGCTCAAACAAGTTAACCAAGACTTCCCTTCTCCATGCATCTTTATTCTCGTTCATAAGAGAGAAGACAAAGTGATACTAACAGTCCCTAAGCATAACAGTAGAGATTCTTGATATATTTACATCCAGTAGCCACGCGTCATCCCAGATGGAGATAAAGTTGCCACTTCCCACTTTTTTAATGATCTTGTCCTTGATGAATGGGATAGGTTTATGAATGCTGCTCCATATACTGCTAGGATTAGAACCCACCACCACCTCCAATACTGTAGAGTAGGGAAAATAGCGTGCGTTAAATAGCTTACCTGCAAGAGAATTCGGAAAGACCAACAACCTCCATATTTGTTTTCCTAGAAGAGCCATATTAAAATCACATAAACTACGCATATTCAGACCCCCGGAGAGCTTCAAACAATAGAGCGCTTCCCATCATTTCCATATCATCCCTCCACTCTCATTGCTATGCCCCCACCTGCACACTCCAGCGAGACCCTGCCCTGAGATCGGAGGAGAAGAGCTTGTCCACCTATGGATCAGAAAAATCAATAGCATGGGGGCAGAACCTCTCAGAATGTCTAATGATACCGCAGATAAAACAAAAATTTGGGATTCATTCATATCAAAATGAAATCCATATCCAGTTGCCATCCGATTTCCTTATTCTCATCCTTCGTTTCAGTAGTTGGCTGACATCAAATAGGATACATATCCTCAGAAAAATCTTTCAGATACTGCTGAAATTGTCACTATCCACTTCCACAAGGGATCCTACTTTGTTTCCAATTGACTTTGCCACTCTCTCATACCAAAACCCATCAAGAAGGGCATGAACTTGCAACCACAAATAGGTATGATTCAAAAGGACTAACTTGGTTGCTCATCATCTCCAAGCACTTGGAAAAGCAATGAATGCTGGTCAAAGGACCATGGGCTCATGTGGATGACTCTCTGAAGATCAGAGTCCTGAAAAAACTAAGACGTGAAGAGATTTCGCTCCATCTCCTTGATGATGACTCCTTTGCTTGGCCACCACAACATAGCCATGGATTGTTTCATTGCCATAAAATTCACATTAGGGTCGGTAAGGAATTTCCCCACAAGAGTTAGGCAGATTGGATCTTTTGTATCATTCACATCTTTCGCTCCCAGCACCAACCAACCGACTTCCTCTGATTCCCTGATATTGAGTTGTTAAATCCTGTTGAGATATCTCTTGGCAAATCTGAAGATGACACCATGGTACAAAAACCAAAAGCAAGAAGTTCCTGAAAATTGAAAGAAACGTGCCAGAGGGCAAGACTATCTCTTGCTATTCAAGCAAGACGCTATCCCTAGGTTGAAGGGTTTGATAAAAATAATTAGCTATTAAATATAAAAAAAATTCAACTAATTATTGCCATATACTAAAGGAATTTAGTGAGAATAAGGTTTTATGAAATAATCTTATTAAGAGTACCATAAATATAAACAGAAGTAAGTTAGAGTACCTGAAATAGTGCTTTTTCTTCTTTCACATAAACCTTCCAACTTTTACTTCTTTCAATATTTAGTATTTATTGATTTTTAGCATTAGAAGTTACATATTATTCTTTGTTTCTGAATATTTGTTTTATGTGTTTTGTTCGGGATCAAACTGATCTAATGGTTAACAATAACAAAAGTTTCTCATGTTTTATTTGCACTTAATTGTGTATATTTTTTAAAATTAATTTATAATTATTAGATATATATATATATATATATATAATTATAATTTTGAAATGTTTCAATTTTAAACTAATTCATAATTAATGAATATATAGATAATTTAAGGTTTTTTTGAATTTTTATAAGCCATTGAGGGTCTTTAACTTTGAGTTTAAAATTAATTTACTCGTACATATATTCATAGATTTTATTTAAATTACTTTCAATCATTCGATTGTTACTTTTAATATGAAAATATAAATAAAAGAGTTTTGACATAATAACATAATTTAATAAAAATAAATATTCAAATAATTTATAAATACTTATGTGCCAAACAGAAAATGACAACTAAGTTATAGCATATAAATAAAAAATTCTAACAGTATTAAAATAGCTTAACCACAATTCTTAAATTTTATTTAAAAAAATTAAATTGTAGAGACACGATATTTCAATTTTAATAAAATCAAGTAATTTTATTTTGATTCTTTCAAGGAAAAAAAAGAAAAATATCAAATATGCTTTAAGGACCGAAGGAAAAATATTAAGATGGGCCTAAAAGGGATTCTACATATATCCATTTGGTGCTCGAGTTCTACTTCTGACCATTAACCGACGCGTGGAGTCCAAAAATCTTTGCCTCTCTGGAATAACCGAATAGGTAACTTGTGCTTGCCGACCAAGCCAGAACCCGACAGTTTTCGGTTCATATATAAAGCCATTACTTGCTTTTTCACTCGACAACGTTACTAAAAACGATCGAAGCAAGCCAACAGAGAGCAAAAATGGCTGATGAGAAATCTGTAATGGCAGTAATTAGGGCTGCAAGGCCATTGTTTAAAAACAATGCTGATAAGATAGCTTTCGTCGTTCACTCCTCTTTTCTCGCCGCTGGTTACGGGCTCACTGCCACTGGTCCCCCTGCTTTCTCCGATGCTGCCCTTTCCTCTTCCTCTACCGGTATTCCCTTGCTATTTTGAAATTCTCTGCGAATTTTAACTTCGATTTTTTCTTTCCTTCCCATCAAGGAAAGAAAATTAAATCCTCTCGTGTTTCCTGTAGACGAGGTAGGTATTGAACACTGGAATGACTCCGATAATGAATATGCATTCGTATATTCAAACCCCGAGAAGGGTGGAAAGAAGGTTTTAGTGAAGTGTTTGGCGATGAATGATAAGTTGTTTGTTGATGCTTTGGCTGATGCGCCATCATCAGAGCCTCTGCATCTCGAAATCGAGTAGGTTTCTTTTTACAAAAAAAAAAATGTATATATTATTTACTTGTTTTTAGCGTTGTTGGATTTCTCTATTCAAGGTCTAAATTGTGCTGGGGTTTGGTTACTTTTGCAGTATCAAAGAGTTTGTTGGGGACAATGGAGGATCAAATTATTCAAACCAATTCAAGAATCTAGACAAGCTTATTAAGAACCTCAATGCAGAGCTTTTGTCTAAATTGGATGGTTCTTCTTCAAAACCAAGTTCGTCAAGCAAGCAGTCAAGGTAATTGTGTTTCATTCTGTTGGTTACCAATTTTGAGGAATTCATACGACCTGTGCGATTGTTTTCTTAGCACTTTATTCGGAAGGAAAAGGATTGGAAGATATTTCAGTTCAAACTATTTTTTGTTTTTCCAAGCACCCACGTGTGAATTCACAACTTTGTTTTATTATGTTAAACTATGAAATTAGTCATAAGTTGTATATGTGTTGCACACTATGGAAGAATTCTGTTACCAGTGGAACCTTTGCTAGTTAGCTTTGTTGGGAGAATCCCTGTGATCGTTGATAATGAGATGCAAATTCAACTTGAGGTTTAGGTTTTAATTACGGGGAAAAGTGTAGAAACACACCATGTAATATATTGCTTTTTCATCTCTTGTGTAACTATAGTATGTTGGCTTTTATCCATCATTATTCAGTACCATTTTTGGGCTAAATTGATGAAATCATGGTCCTAGAATTGAATGAAATTGTAGGATATATGGTGCAAGTTCTCAAATTCATTTAGAAATTACACAGTTGCATGTAAACAAAACAAATTGGAGGACAGAGATGAAGAGTGTGATTTGGTCTTCTACTTTGTAGAGAAGAAGAAGAAAGATAAAGAAAAGAATACGTAAAAGTATTTGGAAAAAGAAAAGGTAGGAGGTAGTTGAAAATAGGGATAGAAATAATTAGGAATTAAGGACAAAGAGATAATGAGTGTCATTTTAGAAGAAACCAGAAATAATTGGAGAACAAGAAAAAGCATCCGGTTCGTTTTTGAATTTTAGAATCATAAAGTTGAATTGAATCATGACATTTGACTTGCAAACAGCAAGCTTCCTCTATGATTTTATATATATATATTTCCTCTGCACATGCTCAATTCAAATGGTTTGGTGCTTGGATTGGTCCAAATTCTGCAATTCCGTTAACTATTTGATTGTTGATGTGCTCTTTATGGATTTTTTTTTCTCCTTATCTTCTATATCTTGCAGTTTAGAAACAAAAGATGGATCAAGGCATGACGTAAATGAGCCTGGTGTTAGCTTCACTAAACCAGAAGGCCCCCTACTTCATCCCTCAGGGTATGTTTATTGTTGAGCTTTTAGTTGGTTATGAATCAATGTCCTTCATGTTATGTGGCAGATTTACATCTGGCCATAATTTAGTATTGTCAATATTTTTTCTGTTCCTCTCCGATACTGCTAGTTTTGAATAGCTGGAACTCATTGAATAAGAAACACAATTTGTCAAGAGAGGAGAATTTGGTGGCTGTTAGAATGCTGTCACTTTAGCGGGCAGCTTTTGAAAAAAGAGAATTTAAGGGAGCAGGACAGGGTGGGGGGTGGGGTGGGGTAGTTTTTTTGTTTTGGTTGGGGTGAGGGGGAGGGGAACTCAAGGCTAATTTTGTATTGCAAAATACTAAAAACATAATCTCATATTTCAGAATTCAAAAGCGCAAGAAGAGCCTCGGAATAACTAGATAAAATAGATTTTGTGGACTATTTTTCTTGTTCAAGATGGATTATGGATCCGAAATAAGAATAAGTTCTTATACTTATTAAATAAGAAGCAAACAGATTTCTTATACTTATTATTATTATTATCCTTCAAGTTGCCTAAACAAGAAGATACTAAATATTTCAAATCGAAAAATTTACAACAGTATGTTGAATTTCATTATTATAATAATTAATAAAATCAAATAATTCATAAATTTTGTCTTCAGTGCCTTGGAAGTAGTGCATTGCCTATGAGACATTATAACAGAACTTCTGGCTGGATTATAATCTTAATGCACCTATAAATTATAATATTGGCGCACTTATACATTTTACATGGACGAAAAGTATGCCTTTCTTGCTCTTTGTGACAGGCAAAAATTAAGGTGCAAGCCCTTGTGCCTTGAGTAAGGCTCACCTGAGGCATGCCTTAAATAACTGTCACCATTTGATGTGATCTGCAGATTGTTATGTGAAATTCTACAATTAAGATAATTTTGTCTCTCTCTCATATGGCGTAATCTGTCTGATTCTGTCCATTGAGTTATTTCCATTCTTTGTTCGTAGAGTTGTACTTCCTCCTGTTAATCCAATTGGCGGTAGTGATCTTTTTCCTGGCCCTGGTGCTGGAATGTATCCAACTAGGTACAGATTTTGCAAATCATCTCTTATTGATAATTGCTACTATGTCAGATTATTCCAATTTCCAATTTGCTTAATATGCTTCTTTTGTTCTCTTTCAGGGGTGACTTTGGAGGTGGAAGCATGCTTCTAGGTTTGTACTTCTAAATTTGAATAAATCCTCAGTAGTTTTCTGATCTATTCTGAGAAAAGAAGAATAATTAAAGAATATAAAATGATAAGGCATGCACAATTTTTTTCATTACCGACTTTTTTATTGCAAGCAGGACCAAATGATCCTCGGTGGTTTGGTGGAGAGCCAAGTTTTCCTGGCGGACAACCGTGAGCTCTCTCTCTCTCTCTCTCTCTCTCTCTCTCTGTGTGTGTGTGTGTGTGTGTGCATGCATGTGCATATTTGTGTTGTGTGCATAGTTATTAAAAGGCGCGCCTGAGTTAAGTCTCGAGGGCTTGCGCCTTAGTGGTCCTGAGGCAAGCGATTTCAATCAGGCTATCGCCTTTGGGTAGAGGAGTGCATCTTTCTATCTTTTGTCTTTTAGAACAAGTCACCTAAGGTTGTTTTTCAATATAAAGCTATCTAGCCAACATCAGCTTACACAAAAAAAATAAATACTAAAGAAATAAAATGCAACACAAAAACTGATGGTGTGCTTTGTGATCCAACCTCCATTTCTTCTTCTAGCACTCACCTCTTGCAATCTAGCCTCTAGCCCCATTACATCCAGATATAACTCTTTCAATTTTTCTTCCTATATTTGCTTTCTACTTTTTTTTTCCTTTTTCCATTTTTTTGATTATACTCTTTTATGTCTTAACTTTAATATCTTAAAATATAATTTGTCATGTTGCCATTTCTGATTTATGTGTGTTTCTTTCCATGTTTTCTACTTTTTTTTAATCATATCTTAAAATATATTTTTCAGATTTATGTATTTTATTCTCTTTTTTTTTCACTTCGCAAAGTCGCGCCTTCGCTTGGGGCTAGCACCTAGGCTCCAGCAGCCCTTTGCGCCTTAGTGCGCCTTGTGCCTTTAATTACTATGGTTGTGTGTATGTGTGTGCGCGCCCTATGCTATTGTTTGCATCATGGAACTAATCCTGAAGAAATTATTGAAGCAGGGGTGTTCCTCCAGGTGCTCGTTTCGATCCATATGGTCCACCTGGTGTTCCCGGTTTTGAACCCAATCGATTTGTTAGGTATGTCAATTTTCCACTCTTAAAACTGAATAACATCTCTAAGTTAATTTAGAATGCGTTTCCCCCTCTCTTTACCATAAGCAAGAAGATAATAAAATTAGAATATCATTTCTTTTCCCCTTTGCATGTCTGCTGAATTTTCTTAGTAAGTTATTGATCATGCAGTAAGACCTAGACTGTGGTATTCCATTATGGTAAACTCAGGACCTCCACTGAATGGTCATTTTGACCTGGTTTTCAACTGAATGATCTGAAAGGCCACTCTCTAGTATAGGTTGTGCTTGAATTAGCTTGAGCAAGCTATAGCTTGCACTCTTTGTGGCAATCTTACAGTTTCAACTGCCTCTTTGAATTTTTCCTTTGCAAACATAATGTTAAATTTATAGTTGTAAATGCTGTCTTTTTATAATTGGCTGTGCATGTGGGAACTGGCAGTCTGTATTCATTTGTCCCATCTTTTACAGTGTCGTAAGTAGAAAATGGTAGGTTCTTTTGTGTCTTTTGTTTTTCCGTAAGTTCATTGTAAAGATTCCAGATCTGAATCCTGACTACTTGAGAATTCAAATGTTTAGTTGAGCTGTGAGATAGGGGATGCTGGCCAGTTCATTTGAGGCATGCCTAAGTGAATGGTTCTCTTTTTTAATTCCACTTTTACATTTGTTTTCTGGAATCTGTCATATGAAGTTATGAATTTGCAATTGGTTTGACAACGTCCACACGGTGTTCATCAGCATTTGCATGGGATATTGAATATTTCCTTTTGTATATGCACGCGAGCAAACTTTTGGATGCAGCGTGCTAGATTTGACCAGTCACCAAACAGCTGCTAATAGCTGACTTATGCTTGTTATTGATCATGGTGGTACTGTAAAAACTGAGCATTTGACATTTCTGTGGTTTTATATCTGTTGCAGAAACCCAAGAAGGCCTGGAAGGGGCAATCATCCAGATCTTGAGCATTTTGGGGGCGATTCAGATTTCATTTAATTTAATGTGTTTCTGGAAACTTGACGTTACTGTTGTCTTTAGTGGAAAACGTGCATAACTAGAGGAAACTGTCAAATTCTGCTGAACTTTTCTGTAAATTAGTTATGGTTATTTATGGTTCACAAAAGCAGTGTATGTTGCTAAATATTTAGCATGTTGGTAGATTTTGCTGGTAATACCTTCTTTTGCAAATCATCTCTTATAGATGTTATGATAACAACTGGAGGCTTTATAATTAAATATTTTCATACTCCATTGATTATGGTAATTAAATTTTTAGTTTATAAGTTTAGAATTTCATGTATAAATTTGCTCAAAGAAGATTGTAGTTCAAAGGGTATCTTATATTGATCCTCTCCAAAGAACCAAAAAAAAAAAAAAAAAAAAAAAAAAAAAAAAA
>CANUEP010038235.1:0-10259 GCA_947857235.1 Jatropha podagrica | reverse complement strand
GCCAATAGATGGATTTGTGACTTCACTGACCGATTTTCACATGTTGTGATTATTTGAATGTGATTTGTTTGAAGATGCTGATGTTGTGTCATGTGCTTGTGAAAGAATATCTATTTTATATATTGTGAAAGCATACTGCCTAAATATGTGGATTTATATTATTTATTATTATTCACTGAGTTTAGTGAAACTCACCCCCTTCCATAAATATTTTTCAGAAAATAAAAGTATCATTGGTTTATAAGACTCTACTTTCTTATCCGCAGAGATTCGAACATGTTAGTATAAATTATTTGTTAATATTTGTGGTTTTCTGTACATTTTATGTAATTCTGCAATTAGGATGTTTAATTAATATTTGATTATGTAAAAGAAATTATCGTATGATTATAAAAAATTGTGGAGTGTTTTTTTTTTAATATTTAGAGACTATATGATAGGAATAGTTTGATCATATTATGACAAATAAATGTTTACATGAGAATGTATTTTTATTAAATGGATATGGGCCTGAGTTATAAACTGTATTTAATATTAAGGCTGGGTCAGAAATATTAACTCTAATTAATTTATGAATAATGCCATAATATGGGCTTACTATTCCCTTAGTTAAATAATAATAGAAATGGATTTTAATAGTTTAGGCTTACTACGGGCCTCGGGGCCTTAAGCTTACCTAGGTCCTAGAACCGGTCCGACCCACGGTTTTAGATCGTGACAAGGAGGCAGTGGTGCAACCATCTGCAGCAGCTGGACCGGTGACCTAGTGCATTTGGTTTGTTGGGAATGACGTGAAGGCACTGCTGCTAAAACGGTGGCGTGGTGAAGCTTGGCTGGGTCTAGATCGCGCGATGGAGAGAGGCAGTTGGAGGCTAGCCGCGTGGAGGAGGAAGGCTAACTACAGCGGTGGCGTGACACTGCTGGGACCACAACTGTGGTGGCACGGTGAAGCTACTACAACTGTGGTGGTGGCTAGACTTCGTGCAAAGAGAGAGAGAGAGAGAGAGAGAGAGAGAGAGAGAGAGAGAGTATAATAGAGTGGTCGAGGGAGAGAGGAGAGGAGAGGAGAGGAGAGAAGTGGGGCTGGAGGTGGTGTGGTGCTGTTGTGGCTTTGGTGGCCGGAGTTGCAGCGGCTGGCAAAGCAGCAACGGTGGTGCTGCTTGTCTTGCGCAGTGACAGAGAGAGAGAGAAAGAGTACTGTGTGAGGGTATGTTGTGTCGATGAAGAGAAGAAGGAGAGGAAAATAAGAAGAAAAGAGAGAAAAGAAAGAAAGAAAAAGAAAAAGAAAAAGAAAGTAAAATTATTAAAAAAAAAACAAACCATCTGACTTTAGATTGTCGGGGAGAAAAAAATAGTAATGCACAGTAATTTTTAAAAATATTCGATTCGGGTCTAATTTTAATTGATTCGGTCCAATAAAAAAAATTGATTCCATTTTTAATTGATTAACGGTTACTTAATTAATTTTTGAGCGAACTAAAATGGTTTTCGATCTTAATAATACTACGAGGCGTAATATTATTGGTTAATAATTTAACAATTAAATTTAAATAGAAAATATTTTAAAATAAAAATTTCGGGATATTACAATTCTCTCCTCCTAATAAAAATTCGTCCTCGAATTTTAGAAGTAACAAGATAAGACGATATAACAAGCATAATTTATATAGAATGAGTCTAGTTTATTTATCAATAAGATGAAATCTCTCACTCAAACTGAAAAAGATAGGAATATCTCTCTTGCATCTCAGCCGTCACTTTTCGCGTGCACTCCTCGACTGGATGGTTTCTCCACAACTTTTTGACCACATGAATCTCTTTAAATCGGAGTTTACAAATTTATATTTCAAGTATCCTAACTGACACTTCTTCATAAGTTAAGTCTTCACTCGTTTTGACTTCTTGTAGCTTTAATACGTGAGATGGATAAGAGATATACTTTCTTAACAAGGACATGTGAAAAACCAGATTTACATAAAAGAAATTATCGAGTGAATCCAGCTTGTAAGCTAATTTCTCTTTTATCGTCATTATTTTGCACGGTCTAATATATCTGCTTAAAGTAAATCTGTTTTCTTATATGTTTTATCATAACATACAACCACCTATTTATACAAGAATACTTCCTTAAGTCTAGCATAGGACATTCTTAATCTAACTAGGATTACGTAACGGTTATAGACAAGGAAACCTTAATCATTATCCTAATCAAATATGGATTACTAATTAGATTAAGAATGTAAATATATAATTTTAATCAAATAAGGATTACTAATAGTAGTCTCCTAACCACACACAGAAGCAGATCAATAAGATGAGATTACTGGTTGTCCTCTACCACCTCATACCTTCCCTGGTCCTCTTCCAAATGCAGATCCGCAAATAAATCCACAATTGATTGTTGTGTCTTATGTAACTCCTCCATAATACTATGCAGAACTAGAGTACTCAACCAGAAAGCCAATGAAAAGCAGGTTTTAGGTGAAACTTGTCACGAGAATAAGAGTGATTTAGGGCTTCTTACATAGCAAACAAGAGAACATCATTAATATGAGTTTACATAATAAAAAAGGTTAAACAAGACTAAACCACATAAATGTCGAATGTATTAAAATGACTAACATGCTCTTCGTTTTCCTTCTGACCTAACAACTTCTTCCACTAAAAAAAAATAAACGAAGAAAAGCATTAAGCCCAGTACACTAATAATTTGAACATGCACAGATTTTTGAAGTTAAAAACAATGACCATTATTATGTTTTCTTTACAAGGTAAATTATTATGAGTTATGTGAGATTTGAACTAATAAACTAATCATTCTCTACTGTTTTTTTTTTAAGTACATGAGTCTTAATTCTCTCAGACTGAAACATTGGTTTTTGTTCCATTGGCTTTTACTTTTGAGTATCAGAACACATCTGTAAGACTAACATTTAACACTAATATATTAATATTAATTAATCCAATGGAATATGAACTTAAGTATCTCTAACCTCATATCCTCTCATGTTAAACCAAAAAACCTACATAACAAATTACAGAAAACTAAAGAAATAAAGAATTCTTTGAAATAAAAGCAGGTCTAGGCAAATGAAAAAAAACGGAGACTGAAAATCGCGTTTGAAAGTGCAGAATCAGTTTTAATTTCATAGCGATATAACATAAAATAAGATTGAGAATCCATATAAAAGTAGAAAAGCATAAAAGCAAAGGAAAAATTTCAGAGTTTAAGCCAATCTTAAAGAGGGATTGCTCTTTTATAACATAAAAAGAGAACTCTAAGCTGTGTTTTTGGTAAACGTCATTGTTAATACGCGGTTTCTTGATAAAAATCAATTTTTGGACTTTTCCTTCAAATCAAAACTATCATAGATCGAAGACTTTTCCTTCAAATCAAGTTCGCAAAATGCTCCAACAGTAGCATGAATTGTCGACTAGCGGGACCAGTGCCAGTGCCTAAACTGGCTGGAATTGGAACCAGCCGATTAATGGCCGGTTCAAGTTCCAGCTTTAAATATATTTGAATATGCCTAGTTACAAGTGCACCAAAACCAGTAGCTTATAACTATCGCTATGAACACTTATGAGTACTGCAAGAATTGCATTTTCATCTTTATACGACAAATGGCTGATATAAAACATAAGACTATTTATTTGTACACAGGAACAAGACAAAGAAAAAACCATCATCATATTTATTTAGGCTCTTTATGTAAGATTACGCTTATTCATTAACCTTACTTTTGCCAAAATCCGCAGCAGCTTGGGCTGCGCGTGTCAATACATCTGAAACCCATAGGGCTCCCTTGCCAAAGTAACTGCTATTGACTACAGCATTTGCAGCTGCAGCTGCTGCCTTTCCGGTGTATGTAGCTGCAACTACAGCTGCTGTGCCAGCAACTAATATAGCCGAAGCAGTGATTTCTGATACATGGAGCTTCTCGTCCACAGATTTCACTGTTTCCATGCTTGATTGTATCTTATCTGTGAGCCCAATTCTACTGCTAAGCTCAGAAACTTTGGCTGTTGCGGTGGCCGAGACTTTAAGGGATTCATCAAAAGCTTTGGCCTTGATTAGTGCATCTTTTCCTAAAATGTATCCCTTCGATAGCATTGTTTTAACAACTTCTTGGGCCACAGTCAGTGCTTCTCCAGGCGTAGAGACGTACTGGCTCATATGAATGTCCTGGTAAGGTTCTTTAGGTGTTAGTTCAAAGGAACAGCTCAAGAGCCTGTTTAGTATAGATAAATTCCTTAAAACTTCATGTTTTCATGTTTGGTATAAATGAAAATACTTACTTTTTTCTCATTAATTTTATGACGCGATATATAATTGAACCGAATTCTATCATTTATTAAAATTCATTTACCAGAGTTTTAAGCACAATTATGGAACTATTGAAAAAAGGTTCACTTGCAAAGTAAAGTAATAATTGACAGCATTCCATCATTTGCAATAAATATTGTGTTTTGGTTGTATGATTTTGTTTTAAGAACCATCATTCCAACTAATGGATCATAACAAGTTGCATAAACTTACCAAATAAATGGGACATGGAAAAGAAGATCTGACACAAAGATTCTAGCAAAAAATATTGATTCATACCCCCGAGCCAAAGTTGTCTTCAACTTTCCATGAAGGACTATTCCAAGGATATGATTCTTCCATATAAGTTCCCCAGCGTGCTATACATACACGTTGATCCACAATTTTAGCTCCCTAAAATATCAAAATTAGCCCAAAATGGCAAATCAATCATTAAGCTTTACAGTTCATGCAACAATGTTAATTGAAAAAATCTGGCAAAATGCATATATTCATCCTTGTTTTTTACATAAAAAATCCTCTGGCATTCTGAACTTTTAGTTTGATCTGTCAAGCACTTCAATTAATAAAATCACACCTATTAAACACTTCAACTTATAAACTTTTTCAATTGAACATTCCAACTTGTAACATTAGATGGATTAAACATTTATTGCATAGTTAAAAAATATGAAACTACTGTTACAAAAGTTAGTAGTGAAATACTGACTGTGAAAATGGAAATAACAAGTTTCTGCACCTTTTTTTTGTGCGTGCGAAAAACTATTTTCAATCTCACTTTCTTGAACAAGTTGAGTGATTAAATTTAAAAGAAATATTTTAAATCTAATTTAAATTATTAATAAGATAAGTATAACTAGATTATCCTATATTTACACAAAATCAAAATCAAGTAAGTGTGTATATAAACTCCATTGGCGCCAATTCTACAACTAACAACAGCTAACAATATTGAAATTGCAGAATAAGCGCATTTTGATGCAAACAAAATGTGCTACTGTCAATTATTGAAAAACAAGATTAACATCATAGATTCTGGAAGCCAAAAGACTGGAATAAGTTCTTAAAAAGATTAGTTGCAAAAATTTCTGATAAACTTACACTGAGTAGGATGGCAGTTTCAAGAGCATAGGCGCCTTTAAATGTCACGTATGCAGTGCAAGAATCCTCACCAGATCTGTTTTCATACAAAAGCACCCATTGAGTATAATCCATGACATAATCCTCGTAAAATAGCAATTTAGAATTGGCAATTCAGAAGTCATGCTCAAATCCTTAGCAAGTCTTCTACAATCAAAATCTGGTAGACAAAAGTATAGAGCTCTAAATGTGAGATAAATCAAAGGGTAAGCATACAGTAGATGGCATATGATGAAGTTATATGAATCACATTAAGCATAGATTGACTGCCTAGATAAAGTAAAAGATGTATGCAATCTTAGCTGTGTGATGCAGAACACTGACGAGAAAAATAATGAAGAACCCTTTTCCCTATATTTATTTCCAGGAAATAAAAGAAAAAATTGTTGGAATATTCTAATAACAAAATTGTTAAATTACTAGCAATATCATTGGGCCCCAAGCTTGTCTATAATAACCTTTAGATTCCATGACAATTTGAAAAGAATAAACAGTTGTGACAAAAAGTGAAAAGCATAAAGACCAAACAATAGAGTCATAACTAGACATATGTTTTGCTTTTTGACCTTTTACAGAAGAAAAGTTTATTAATAATCTGTTCATCGATCATATAACGGGCTTTAACTCCAGATATCATCATAATCACAACAATTCCCAAGATGGTAGATCTATACATTACCTGATGATTTCAACATGCTCAATGACACCACAGTGAGCAAAAAACTCATAAACATCTTTCACTGTTACTTTAGGAGATAAGCATGTAACTTCAGCAGTATATCCACCCGGATACATCACGCTAAAGTTTTAGCTCAATCCGAGTGAAACAGGCTGGAGACCTATAAATAAATTGCAGCAAGCTGTTGTGAAAATGGTAGCTTTTGCTTCTGGAAGTTACAGTTGCTTAGTTCAATATTTATAAAGATAATATTATTGCAATCCATTTTGTTGTGCAGAAATGACCATATTTTTGGAGAACAGTTGAGATAAGAGAAAGTTCAAAGTGTGACAAAACAATATATTATCAACTAGATGTACCTTCTTCCCTATATAATGATCTTGAGGTCCATAATCCTTAGTGGTCCCTTTTTCACTTTCCTGATTCGTTCCTAAATATTCCCATTCCTACAATATTACAGCTTAGACTTATTCATTAATATTCTGATCTAAATCACTTTGAATCTGCTAATGCATCTGCCTTCCGATATGTAACAACATAATCAAATAGCCCGACAAGATCCTAAGCAATACTTACGCTACCCAATGCATTACATACTCTTTTGGTTGCATTATACATGAACGAGCAAAAAATCAATATCCACTCAATTCAGACAACGATAAATTCCTTTTTTCGATGAATATTTTTACCTTAAAAAACATTTTTTTTACCTAAAAATTTCAAACAACTAGAAGATGTACTGTAGATGAATCATGTAAAGCTTAAAGTTCAGCTTGTATTCCAAGTCTTCTTGCTCTTGCTCAAGTCAAACAATGCAAAAAAGATTGAACTTTAAGTAAGGTGCAGGACTGTAGACTCAGATTAAAGATTTCAACAGAATCTCAAAGCAATATTTCATACAAAAGCAATAAGAAGCAAAATGACTTTCAAGATCAATGCAACTACTAATTGGGAAAAAAAAATGGGGAGCGAAAAAGTCCCTAAAATTTTCTCAGAAGGAATTTAATTATATAGCCAACGAATATAAAATTTAATAGGAGGAACAAAAATCCCAGAGAGAAAATTAAAAAAAAATCAAATATGCATTGCGATCAATTCCATTAAAAGACATAAGTAAAGAAATGGCAGAACTCAATTGAAATCTGAAATATTTCAGACTCAATTGAAAAGGAGTCATCAAATAATAACAAATTAACGCTCTTCAATGGATCAGTGAATGGGTTTGAAAATTACAGAATTAACTGGGAAAAAATTAAAAGATAACAGAGCTGAGATTATGTATTGTACCTGTAGCTGATCAAAGATAAGAGATTAAGCCCAGAGATGAAGAAAGATAAGATTTAGATGAAGAGATGGAGAAAGTAGTATGCGAACGCAAACTCGAAAATTGCTGCTCATAAATCAAGATAACTTGCTGTCAATCCCACACGCAGTTGACACTCGTGTAAATCACTTCGAACCGTTACAAATTGAAAATTAGGTGTGAGCTGAGTACAGAACTAAAAGGCTACTAGCAACAGATCAGTCTTCGAAAAATTGTCTGTTTCAATAGTGAAAATCGAAAATTTCTTCTTATTTGGCTTGATTTTTACTAAAATATTACTGAGAGCACTTATGTAACAATAGTTTTCCCTCTTCTAAAAAGAAGTAAAAACATAAATTCACCACTTCCTAATATTTTTTTGGAGAGCGTGTAATTCAATACTAGAGAGGCGCGTTGAGACCATAGCATTGTTGTTTGTTGCACTGCCCTTGTCACACTGTTGGCTGGGAAACTTGTGTGGGCCTCCTCAATAACCATCCTCCTGTCCCTGCTTGTACCGAATGTGTGAATCAAAACCGCACTATAAAACCTCCAATTTGCAGTAGAGATAATCCTAACCGACGTTGTTTATCGCATTTAAAAAAACAATTAATTTTAAAATATTCATTATATTTATTATTTTAAAAAATAATAAATATTTATTTCTATATTTATTTTTTATATATAATGAATAATTAGTATTTTTAATTCAATGATTTTTAAAAAAATTTTAAAAATAAAATAATTAATTTTTTAATAATTTATTATAATTTAATAATTTTGTTAAAAAATATAAAATTTTAAATATGACAAATATTATAAAATAAAAATAATATAATTTTAGGATTTAAATTTTAGAAATTCTCTATTTGAATGTTCGAGTAATTTTTATAATCAATTGTTTGCATGACTTCTTCTTTAGCTCCTTATTTGGTTTCTCTTTCTTGAGAGTCACATGAGCTCCATTTTATTTATTTTATTAATATTTTAATGAATTATGAATAAAAAAATTAAATTTTAATATATATATTTTATTAAATCATATAAATAAATTGGACGGAGGAATATATTTTATTATTTAACTTGATTATTGTTAGACTACTGAGAAACAAATTAATATTGTTGGGCTTTTAAAACTGTATAAGGCCTGACAGTGGGTTTGAAGTCTAATTGAAAGCCCAAAAAACCAATTTGAACACGAAATTAAGCGTCATTTCTTAAATTAATTAATTCAATTACTACTACTGCCAAAGTAACTGATTAATCTCTAATTTTCAATAATAGTTCATCAGGTTAAGCTCTCAACTCACAACTTGCATATCATTGTTCGTAGGGTTAATTGGATATGTGTCTATCAGAAGTACTTCGAGATAAAATAAATATAATAGGTTGTAGGCCAAAAACCACCAGCCAGATCATTAGACAACGAAAGGCCAACCTTGGCAGGTGGACTAGCAATGAACTGCGAAACCCGACCTCCATGAACAGCATCTGTAGCAATGGCATCAGCTACAAAATTAGCTTCCCTTTGCCTTGCCAACAAATCAGTACACCCAGAAATGATATTTCTAAATTTAATAGCAGCTGTATTGTTCTTGCTCAACGTGTCCACAGCAGTATGTGAGTCAATCTCCATGGGGTTAGTTTAGAAAAATGCGCTATGAATTTAAATATTACACATTTAAAAAGTACATTTCTATCCCCAAGTCAAGCGGGTCAATTGACCCCACTCACCATCACAAAGCTCCTGCATTTTATAACTGAAAAAAAAATTCATAATATTTTTTTTATTTTTTTATCACTTCCAATTATATTTATTTTTTTATTCACCAAAAAGTCAAATAAACCAAAATATTATTTTTTTATCACTTTTAATTATATTTAATTTTTATATTCATTTAAAAGTCAAATAAATCGGAATAATATAATAAATTACAATAAGAGTTAACCATCCCTTGACTCACCCAATTAGTGAAAATTTTTATTGTTAAAAAAATTTAAATAAGAGATTTCACACTTTTCATTTTAATTACAAGACCAACCACACATCTGATTAATTTTCAATTATATTTAATTACATATCATTATTTATGGCTGAGGTATGTTCTAATTATTGCACTTTTTTAATTCGTTAAATTTATAGGCTATGAGAGAGAATCGTGATATTTTTTTTTTTTAAGGTTCACAACTATTTATATCTTTTTTGGCACTGGCTTTTTCTAATGTGCGTTATATATATTTGCACTCATTAACCCTACATATTATATATTTATTTATTATTTATTATTTATTATATACTTAAAATATAATGTTATTTTAAATTGAAAAAATAATTTAAATTAAATTTAAAATTTAAATTTAAAAGAAACAAATCTAACTATCATTTACACTTTTAATTTTTTTATAATTCTTGAAATTACTAAAAGTAAAAGATAAAGTATAATTACTAATTTATGCTCCTATTAATTAAACCAATTAACAACACGTATAGATATAATATATACTTACTAATTTAATAGACCAGAGTTGCAATACAGTTTTATTTCAATATAACCAATACGTTTTTATTTTATGCAAATAATAATATATAATATTTTAAATAATTTTTCTTTTGATTGTAGATCATTCTAGTTTAAAATAACATATTTGATTCAAAATAATAATTTCTTATAAAAAATATAAATACAAACTATTACATTAATTTGCAAATAGAGAGAGTTAAAATATAAAATCAATACATTATTAAGAATGTATACAACACTAAATGTGGAGATTATGATATCAATTTATACAATAAAATTATACTTGCT
>CANUEP010038168.1:0-18533 GCA_947857235.1 Jatropha podagrica | reverse complement strand
TAAGCTTGATTTAAACTTAAATAAGTTTGTTTATAAGTAATTTGGTGATGGTTTAAAGCTTTAATTTGAATTCTAATGTCTTAGCATTTTTCATGACTTAAAGAAGGTTTTGAAATGGTAAAATGAGTTTTATGGTTAAGTTTTTAAAGTAATGGATTTAGTGATTTTGAGTTAGTGATTAAGGCATTTGATGGAGGAAGCTTTTCCTCCTTTGTTTCCATAAAGAGGCTGAACATTCTTTAGTAGCTAAGGCATGATTTTAGTCTTTTAAACGTTGATTTTAAAGTAATTTAAGCTATGTATATGGAGGTATTATGGAAGTAAGGTTTTATTTGAAATATGAATTGATTTTGTTGGATTTTACAAGTTGTAAGTAAAGGAATTTTGAAATACCAAGTATTAAATTGTGAAATGTTTTGCTAAGGGATTTGAATAAGAAAAAAGGTTAATTATGGAAGAATGGTTTTAATATGGGCTCTACTATGCATGATTGACATGTGGTATGATGAGATATATTTCAATATGTGAGCATGCTTGGGTTATCAGCCCATTTCATTATGTGGAGCTATGATCATATGCTAGGGTTATCAGCCCTTATAAATAGGCGGACGCACTTATTATGTGATGGGAATGGTGCTTCCACAGGCCACGATCGAATCTGCTAACATTCATTATGTATTAGTATAGGCCTTAACTAAGAATGAAATTTTTTTTTGCTATTAAAAGAATGAGGACCTATTGGTATTTATAATCTTCTTATAGTTTTTAAAGTGTCAAAATTTAAATTTATGCGATGTCGGTATTTAATTTATATAATTTGAGTATTTTAAAGCATTTTTAAGACTTGCTATTTGGCTTTTCTTGTTTTTTTAATTGTTGGTTATTTAGCATCACTGAGTCTTCCACTCAGTGCATTGATTTTTAACACGCGCAGGTTAGGAGCGAAGGACACTATTCAAGACCAGAAGTGTAGCATCAGAGTAGATATACCATTTTTGGTAGGATATTTTGTGAATGGTAATTTCGGCATGTATATAAATATTGTAAATGATGGAGGTTGTATATAATAAGTTTGTAATTTATTAAGAGTTGTGATTAATTAAGTAATAACATTTTAGTATATTTGGGTGTATGATTATTAATAAATATTCTTAAAATAAATGGGTTTATAATATTGATGAGAGAACCTAAGTAAAATGGATGGATATTTAGAAGTGTTTGTGACATGTTGTGTTGAATTAGAGTTTTGGGGTTTGGCGAAATTATATTGGAAATGTGTATATTCTCTTTGTGTGGCAAGTTAATTTTTTGGGAAAACTCTTGCGAAATTTTCGTAGGAATTTCCTTAAATATCATTTGTAAATTTGTAACTACTTGCCTCCTTATGAAAATCTAACCACTTCTAATATGTGATCTAGAGTTAGTAAGTGATATAAGACAGTGCTCCGGCACCGAATGTGGCATCCGTCGTCTAGTTCTCCGGGATTTGGCGGCGAGTGTTACATTTAGTGGTATCAGAGCATAGGTTTAGCCGATTCTAGGATATATGAATTGGTGTGAGAGTTATCTGATTTGGAGCAATTATATAAGTGATTTAAGCTAATACATGCCATAATAGTCTGTTTTGGGAATTTCTCTCTGATGTGAACTTGCTGGTCTTTGTAGGTTGAGTTATGTCTCAACATCTGTCTGATGAGGAGGTGGACAGTTATGCCCCTCCAGAGGGTGCTATGTTAGAGGGTGGCATGCCAGCTGGTGGTGCTACTGGTGGTGTTTTGGGTTCTGACGCAGAGCGTGCTTCGACTGCAGGGTCTAATAAGGGTGATTTGTTTCAGCAGTTGGTAGCTGCTTTCAGGCAGGTTGCAGGAGCAGTTCCATAGGCTCCAATCGCACCAGCCCCTGTTCCAGTCCGTCCCTCAATAAAGAGACTAAGGAGGTATGGTGCTGAGGATTTTATGGGTTGGAAGGATGATGATCCTTCTGCAGTAGAGTTTTGGATCCAAGCTATAGAGAGAGTCTTGGACCAGATGCAGTGCACTCCCCAGGATAGATTGATTTGTGCTACTTCCTTGTTAAAGGAAGAAACTTACTTATGGTGGGAGCCTGTGGTTAAGACAGCGAGAGCCGAGGATGTTACTTGGGATTTCTTTCTCTCTGAGTTTCGGGAGAAGTTTGTGGGGGAGCTGTACATGGATTAGAGGATAACAGAGTTTCTTGAGCTCAGACTGGGTCAGATGACCGTTTCAGAGTATGAGTAGGAGTTTCTGCGGTTGAGTAGGTATGCCACTAAATTGATCCCTACTGAGGTAGATAAGTGTAAGCAGTTTAGGAAGGGATTATTGGATGAGTACAGGATGCATTTGACATCCCAGCCTCACACCATATTGGCTTCTTTGGTGAAGGTTGCCTCTGAGTTGGAGATTATCCGGATGGAGAGACAGTCTAGAGTTCAGAGGACCCAGCAGGGTAGTCAACATAAGCGATTTCAGAGTGCTATGTCTAGACAGACTTTTGGGGTCCAGTCTGGTAGTAAGAGGTTTAGAGGTGGACCACAGATGGGGGTTAGACCAGGTCAGAGAGTTGGTCAAGGGTATATTTATGAGATCAGCCCCTCAGGCTACATCTGTTGCTAATGGTGGAGGTGTTGCATAGCCAAGCTTACCCACTTGTACTTAGTGTGGCAGGAGACATGTTGGGGTGTGTTGGGGAGCTACGAGAGCTTATTTTATATGTGTTTCCATAGAGCATATGATCAGGGATTGCCCTATGACAGTGACTAGTTCAGCTCACCAGGTTGGGAGGCTAGCTCCCTATGTTCAGAGAGGCAAAGGTAGAGGCCATGGTGAGGCACATGGTACTGGGAGTCAGAGGCCAGTTTCTGAGACTGTGGATAGACTAGAGGCTAGAGTACTGACGAGGGCTTATGCCATTAGGACCAAGGAGCAGTAGGATGCACTAGATGTCATAGCAGGTACTTTCTCCATCTTCGACACTCTTGTACTTGCTTTGATTGATCCGAGCCCCACGCATTCATATATATGCATACATGTGGGTAGATTGGGTAGTATGCATGTTGTCACATTAGAGCACAGTGTTGAGGTCACTAGTCCTTTGGGTCAGAGTGTAGTGGCTAACTGGGTGTATAGAGATTGCCCTTTAGTTATTCATGGGCATGTATTTCCAGGTCATTTGATAGAGTTGCCTTTCCGGGAATATGATGTGATTTTGGGTACGGATTGGCTATCACGACATGGGGTGATTGTGCATTGTAGACATAAGAGGATCACACTCCAGACTCCGACTAGAGAGGAGATAGTAGTTGTGGGCGAGAGGAAGAATTACCTCTCTAATGTTATTTCAGCTAGTACTGCTAGGAGGATGATACAGCATGGCTATGAGGCATTCTTAGCTTGTGTACTTGAGCCGAAGCAGAGATCCCTCAGTGTACATGAGATTCTGATGGTTTGCGAATTCTTGAATGTGTTTCCTATGGATTTGCCAGGTTTACCTCCTGCG
Organism: Jatropha podagrica; assembly: GCA_947857235.1. NCBI lineage: Eukaryota > Viridiplantae > Streptophyta > Magnoliopsida > Malpighiales > Euphorbiaceae > Jatropha > Jatropha podagrica. The sequence continues at coordinate 15,017 of CANUEP010038168.1, read as the reverse complement.
AGAGAGGTTGAGTTCAGCATTGAGGTTGTGCTAGGTACTGCGTCGATATCCACTGCTCTATATTGGATGGCTCTTACTGAGTTGAGGGAGTTGAAGATTCAGATTCAGGAGTTGCTCGACAAGGGTTTCATTCAACCTAGTGTTTCCCCTTGGGGTGCTCCGGTCTTGTTTGTGAAGAAGAAGGATGGTACCTTAAGATTATGTATTGATTATTGGCAGCTTAATAAGGTGACAGTGAAGAATCGTTATCCACTAACTCGGATAGACAATTTGTTTGATTAGTTGAGAGGGGCCACTGTGTTTTTGAAGATTGACTTAAGGTCTAAGTATCATCAGTTGGGATTTAGAGAGTCGAATGTGCCTAAGACTGCTTTTAGGACTCGATATGGCCATTATGAGTTTCTAGTGATGCCATTTGGGTTGACTAATGCTCCAACAGTATTTATGGATCTGATGAACCGGGTTTTTCATCCTTATTTGGATCAATTTGTGTTGGTTTTCATTGATAACATTTTGGTGTGGTCTCCAACTAGAGAGGATCATGGTCACCACCTACAGATAGTTTTGCAGATTTTGAGAGATCGACGATTGTATGGTAAGCTTAGTAAGTGTGAGTTCTGGTTGATTGAGATTGCCTTCTTAGGGCATATTATTTCTACAAAGGGTATTCGGGTGGATCCGAAGAAGATTGAGGCAGTGCTTGATTGGAAGCCACCTAAGAATGTCACTAAGATCCGCAGTTTCTTAGGTTTGGCTGGTTAATACAAGAGGTTTCTCAAGGGCTTTTCTCTTATTGCAGCCCATTTGACTGGACTTCTTCGTAAGGATGTTCGGTTTGAGTGGACTGATAGATGTCAGAGCAGTTTTGAGAGGTTAAGGCGATGCTTATTGAAGCTCTAGTTTTGACACAGCCAGCTCTACCCAGACCATATGATGTTTACGCTGATGCTTCGTATAATGGTTTGGGTTGTGTGCTTATGTAGGAGGGCAAGGTAGTTGCTTATGCTTCTCGATAGCTTAAGCCACATGAGCAGAACTACCCTACCCATGACTTGGAGTTAGCAGCCGTTGTATTTGCCTTGAAGATTTGGAGGCACTACTTATATGGTGAGAGAGCCTTAAGTATCTGCTTACGTAGAGAGAGCTTAACCTGAGGTACTGTAGATGGTTAAAGCTACTTAAGGACTATGATTTCACCATAGATTACCATATGGGTAGAGCTAATATAGTTGCAGATGCTTTGAGCAGGAAGTCCTTGGTTGCCCTTCGTGCGATGAGTGTTTAGTTATCTGTGGCCAGTGATGGTGCTCTTGTAGCAGAGCTTATGGTGAGACCTAGCCTACTTCAGCAAATCAATGATAAATAGCAGGGTGATGAGACCATTGCCAAGTGGAAAAGCTTGGTCAGAGAGTGTAAGAAGAAGAGGTTTGAAATTAGAGATGACTACTTGTATTTTGGGAATCGGATTTGTGTACCTAAGATTCTAGATTTGAGGAAGAGTATCTTAGAAGAAGCCCACAGTAGTTAGTATTCTATGCATCCAGGTAGTAATAAGATGTACCAGGATCTGAGGGCACAGTATTGGTGGCCAGCTATGAACAGGGACATTGCGGGTTTTGTATCGAGATGATTGACCTGTCAATAGGTTAAGGCAGAGCATCAGGTCCCATTAGGTTTGCTACAAACTATCTCTATTCTGGAGTGGAAATGGGATAGGATTATCATGGATTTTGTGATTGGTTTGCCTACTACACCCAGGAAGAAAGGTGCTATTTGGGTTATAGTCGACAAATCGACTAAGTCAGCGCATTTTCTTCCTGTTAGGACTAATTATACGATGGAGCAGTATGTAGAGCTCTACGTTGATGAGATTGTGAGACTTCATGGACTTCCTTCCTCCATTATCTCTGATAGAGATCCGAGGTTTACTTCGAGATTTTGGAAGAAGTTACATGAGGCTTTGGGTACTAAATTGCATTTTAGCACAGTTTTCCATCCGCAGATAAATGGTCGGTCAGAGCGGGCAATTCAAGTGCTTGAAGATATGTTGAGGGCTTGTGTGATAGAGTTTGAGGGTAGTTGGGAGAAGCATATTCAACTGGTTGAGTTTGCGTACAATAACAGCTACCAGTCGAGTATTCAGATGGCTCCATTTGAGGCTTTGTATGGTAGGAGGAGCAGGACACCTCTATGTTGGACAGAGCTTAGTGAGGGTAAGATAGTGGGTCCAGATTTGATCCTTGATACGAAGGATAAGGTCAGAGTCATAAGGAAAAGGCTGAAAGCGGCTTCAAATAGTCAAAAGTTGTATGCAGATCTTAAAAGGAATGACATTGAGTATGTAGTGGGTGATAGAGTGTTCTTAAAGGTTTCTCCGCGGAAGAAGGTTCTGAGATTCGGTAAGAAGGGTAAGCTTAGTCCTAGGTTCATAGGTCCATACGAGATCTTAGAGCGTGTAGGACTGTTGGCCTATAGACTAGCTTTACCATCAGATATGGATTGGATACATAATGTCTTTCATATATCCATGCTATGGAGATATAGATCGGATCCTTCGCATGTGATTTTAGCCAAGTCTATCAGCATCAAGCCGAATTTAACGTATGAGGAAGAACCCATAAGGATGCTTGCTAGAGAGGTTAAGGAATTAAGGATTAAGAGAATACCTCTAGTGAAGGTTCTATGGAGGAACTATAAGACAGAGGAGGCTACATGGGAGAGAGAATATGATATGCGACAGCAGCATCCTCAGTTATTCATATCAGATAAATTCAAGGAAGAATTTCTTTAAAGGGGGGAGAACTATAACAGACTGTTTTTCAGTGTCGTTAGTAGTGATTTACCGGTATGTGAATAGTACCATTAGTCCGGGACTTGGTATTATTTTAGTCCGAAAAAATTACTATGGGTGTCTAATTTTTATTTAATATTTTTGAAACAATGTTGCATTATTTAGGTGCGCAGAAAATATTTCATGAATATTTTTTGTGAATTGAGGCATTTAGTGAATAGTGATTTTTAGTGTAATATATTAAAATATAATTGAGGAATAATTTTATGGAGTTAATTTAATTCATTTGTGGAGTTAAATAATATTTAGAAGAGAATTATTTGAGAAATATTTATAGCCGTTGGATGAGATTACTTAGGACTTGATTTTAGCCATTCATTTGGCATAAAATTAGGAAGCAAAGTTTGACTTTGCCACTTCAAGTTACCACTCATTAAGCAACACTTTCTCTTTCTTCTCTTCTTCTTCTCCAATGCCACTTCTTCTTCTTCTTCCTCTTCCTCCATTTTCTTTCATTTGCTTACCTCTAAACAACCACTAAACCACCAATTAAACCATAGAATAGTAGTTAATTCTTAAGGATTAAGTAGTAGAAGTTGAAATTTGGAGTTCCTAAGCTTGGAATTTTGAGTTATCATTGAAGAAGGTAAGTTGTGGTTTTTGAGTTTTATGATTTAATTAGTACAATGCAAGGTTTAGGCATGGGATTAATGCATTAAACCATGCTCCATTCACTTTCTTTGTTAATTTTTTATTTTAATGTATATTTTTCCTACTTTGAAGAAGTGGGAGAACCTTCAACTAAAGGCAAGGAGAAGGCCAAAGAGTAGAGGTTCTAAACTTTTTAAAGCTTTTGTTTAAGGTTAGTGTAATAATACTTTCAATTCTCTTTCAAATTCTTTAAGTTGTAATTTTTAAGTGTTGAATCATTTTTTAGGAAATGTGTGAATTGAGTGGGGAATTGTATTGTGATTGTTTGAATGTGATTTTACATACTTAATAAGCATAATGGAATGCTTGGAAGAGAAGGAGAGCACTCCCTTCCCTTTCCCCTTCCTTGGCTAAACCCTCCTTAGAAGATAGGTTTTAATTTTTGTTCTTGCTTTTATTCTCCTTTGATTGTAAATGTGTTTTGAGATGGATTTCTTTTAAATGAGTTTGTTTATAAGTAATTTGATGATGGTTTGAAGCTTTAATTTGAATTATAATGTCTTACCATTTTTCATGACTTAAAGAAGGTTTTGAAATGGTAAAATGAGTTTTATGATTAATTGTTTAAAGTAATGGATTTACTGATTTTGAGTTAGTGATTAAGGCATTTGATGGAGGAAGCTTTTCTTCCTTTGTTTCCATAAAGAGGCCGAACCTTCTTTAGTAGGTAAGGCATGATTTTGGTCTTTTAAATGTTGATTTTAAAGTAATTTAAGCTATGTATATGGAGGTATTATGGAAGTAAGGTTTTATTTGAAATATGAATTGATTTTGTTGGATTTTACAAGTTGTAAGTAAAGGAATTTTAAAATACGAAGTATTAAATTATGAAATGCTTTGCTAAGGGATTTGAATAAAAAATAAGGTTAATTATGGAAGAATGGTTTTGATATGGGCTCTACTATGCATGATTGACATATGGTATGATGAGATATATTTCAATATGTGAGCATGCTCGAGTTATCAGCCCATTTCATTATGTGGAGCTATGATCATATGCTAGGGTTATCAACCCTTATAAATAGGCAGATGTGCTTATTTTGTGATGGGAGTGGCGCTTCCACAGGCCACGATTATGTGATGAGGGTGGCACTTTCATATGCCTTGATCAAATCTGCTTACATTCATTCTGTATTAGTACGAGCTTTAACTAAGAACGGAATTTTATTTGCTATAAAAGGATGAGGACCTATTGGTATTTATAATCTTCTTATAATTTTCAAAGTGTTCAAATTTAATTTATGCGATTTCGGTATTTAATTTATATAATTTGAGTATTTTAAAGCATTTTCGATACTTGCTATTTTGGGTATTCTTATTTTTTTTAATTGTTAGTTATTTATCACCACCGAATCTTTCACTCAGCGTGTTGATTTTTATCACGCACAGATTAAGAGTGGAGGACGCTATTCAAGACTAAATAGCATCATAGTAGATATATCAATTTGGGTAGGATATTTTGTGAATAGTAATTTCAGCATATGTATATAAATATTGTAAATGATGGAGGTTGTATATAATAAGTTTGTAATTTATTAAGAATTGTGATTAATTAAGTAATAACATTTTATTATATTTGGGTGTATGACTATTAATAAATATTCTTGAAATAAATGGGTTTATAATATTGATGAGAGAACCTAAGTAAAATGGATATATATTTAGAAGTGCTTGTGACATGTTGTGTTGAATTGGAGTTTGGGGTTTGGAGAAATTATATTGAAAGTGTGTATATTTTCTTTGTGTGGCAAGTTAATTTTTAGGAAAAACTCTTGAAAAATTTTCATAGGAATTTTCTTAAATATCATTTGTAAATTTGTAATTACTTGCCTCCTTATGAAAATCTAACCACTTTTAATATGTGATCTAGAGTTAGTAAGTGATATAAAACGGTGCTCCGGCATCGAATGTGACATTCGTCGTCTGGTTCTCCGGGATTGGGCGGCTAGTGTTACAAAGAAGGAGCTACCTAAGATTTTTTATACCATCCAATTTCATTAATGGCTTAAGGGAATTAGTTTGAGAAATGTCCATAATCATTCGACTAGAATGGAAGGCTAGGGGTGTATGTTATTTATCTGTGACATATGATATGACCATCATGCCAATGCATGAAACTTGCAATTAAAGTTTAAAATAAATCCCTTACTAAAATTTTAAGTACATTTTAAGAATATAATTTATTATCACCCATTGTTATAGCATGAAAACCAAAGCTAAATCTCTTACAATTAACTTGTTGGGCAAACCCAAGATTGATTGTAACTGAACATGTTTATTGTTATCAAATATCTTGAACAATGTTCTATTTAACTAATTTATTTTATTCGAATGGGAAATTCATGATAAAAAAAGAATAGGGCAAGGTTTAGGCAAAACGTGTTTGAGCTGTTTAGACAAAGAGTTGTCACTTAACTGATCTAAGAGTCACATAAAGATGTAATTGATAAGCTATGTTATTGTAACACCCTTTATCTGGTTCTGTAGGACTAAACAGTGAATGTCACATTTTGTGCCAGAAATGCAGACTAATTTGCTTAATAACCTAATATGATAATGAAAGAAGAAAATAATTTGTTCAAAAAGAGGGTAAATTATAATGTCAGCAGAAGATTTAATAATTTCATAGAAACTTTTGAAATAACTTAATAACTTTATAATTCATGTAAATAAGTTTCCAACAATATCGAATAGAAGAATAAATCCCCATATAATTAAATTTCTTCTCATATAACAATAAAGCATCATTTGTAAAAGAATGTCTAAATTTAAATCATTAGTTCCTATATGGAACCTTTAATAATAAGAGTTAAATAATCAATATGAATTATAAAGTAGTCTATCAATTAAAAACCCAAATAAGTTTAGCATTAAATTTCAATTTGCAACCCACTACTTACACTCTCGATAATCAATATTTATACTACATGCCACATTCTTAATAAATACTTAAATGTCTGAAGAACATCTTACTCCTCCAATGCTAGATTACTGGATCACCTCAGTTTATATTATCTTCAACCTAAGCATGAGAAAACTCATCGCGCTAAGTATAAAATTCAGTTATGCTATTTATAATTTAAATCAAATAATAATTTTAGAAATATAAATCTTCAAGAGATTTCCTTTATTATAAACATTTATATACAAAATATTAATAATCATTTTTATCATTGTATTAAATATTTATCTTTTAACTGGATATTCTAAACATTTCAGAATCCATTACTCAAATTAACATAATATAAATGATTAAATATTTTCGAGTCCCTAAATTATCACTAAATTAACACTTAAATCTCTTAATATTTGAGTAATTATTTTGAAGGACCTAACTAATGTTACAGTTACACTGTGAGGTCATTCCATCTAAATTTTTATTTTATATGGACTGAAAAGTGAACGTTATTAAAAAATGAGGGACCTTAAGTGTAAGAAATTAAATATTTTTGGGTCCCTAAATTATGACTAAATTAACACTTAGATCCCTCACTTTTGAGTAATATTCACTTTTCAATCCATATAAAACGGAAAAGAGATAAAAATTTGGATGGAAGGACCTCACAGTGTAATGATAGCATTAGTTAAATCCTTCAAAATAATTACTCAAATGTTAAGGGATATAAGTGTTAATTTAGTCATAATTTAAGGACCCGAAAATATTAAACCCTAATATAAATTCACTAACTACCAATATAATTTATTCTTTTAAATTAAAAATATATAATAAACCAAATTATATAACAAAACTTATTATTTTAATTTTCTTAAAAACAGATTCTTCAATATGGGGCTCAAATATATTTAGGAGAAAATGAAGCAGATAAAATTTTAGAGATATAGATTTGCCCTGTGAAAGCGACACCCAATAATAAGCGCTACCCAATAATAAGCGTGTCTGCTTATTCAAAAGACATTCAGAGACTAGCATATAATACCCAATAATAAGCGCTACCCAATAATAATAAGCGCGTCTGCTTATTCAAAAGACATTCAGAGCCTAGCATATGATAATAACATATAATATACCAAATCGACATCGAAGCCGAGCATGCTCATCGTACAGAATAAACCAAATCATACAACACATTTACACTAGGTATATTAAAGCTCAAAAATTTATCATTTTTGCTTGTTCAGGATATTTCACATATAACTTGTTTTTCTTTATTTTTCTTACAGATATTACAAAATATCAATCATATATCATTAATAATGATATTCATATCCAATCGTTATCAAAATATTAAAATAAAATCACGTTGGCATATTTCATTTTACAAATACTATCAAAATATTCAATTTTAGTCATCTTTCAAACAACAAATATAAGTGGTTAACATTCTCTTTTTCATGGACATATAAATTCCAATCAATTTATAGAAATCATTCAAAAATCACCTCATATAAAATCACATATCTTTCTTTTAAAATTCATAAAATGATATTCAATAATTCATTTAAAGAAATAAATCACTTCATAAAATATTCATGAAATTAAAAATATATTTAACTTTAATAGAAAGTTAGTATTGCACTAACCTGGATTGGAAGGCTATATTAGTCTTCCCTTCTTACTTATTGACTCTCTTCCACTTCTATGGTTTATCTTAACATATGATATACAATAATTTCAATTCTTTGTTTTCACTTTTTGTTAATGTATAAATTCTTCTTATTCTTATTTTCTTTTAGTTTATACTTGCATTTCTTTTTACTACATGTCATAAACTTATATTCTTAATCAAAATCAATCGATTCAATATTTTATGAATTTATTTATCATTTCAATTTCATATACCTTAACACATAATTAAATTTATTATTCACTTTATTAGTTAAAGAATTTATTTGGTTTACTTTACTTCCTTTTATCCAGACTTTATAAATCATTTAACTAAATTAAAATTTATCTTAGAGATTACATTTTATTTCTCAGTTAACTTTGTAATTTCTTTTTAATTATAATATATAACAATTGCTTAGTTTGTTCATTAAAATCAAATTAACATACATCTTATTTATTTTATCAACTAAATATAATAAAGCTTTATAACTGAAAATTCTAACTTCCTAATTTTGCTTTCCTTTAAAATACCATTTAAAATTCTATTTTTAAATATCTTATTAGATTCAATTAAATACAATTCAACTTACATTTATTTAATTAGTTTATTCATTCCTCATTTTATTTCCTTAGGGAGTAACACAATCTAAAATTGTATATAGTAATTTAACTCTTAAATAAAATCCCCCTTTTCTAATAAAACTTTGGCAATTTTATATAGTAATTTAACACTTAAATAAAATCCCCATTTTCTAATAAAATTTTGGCGGCACCCCCCTTATAATTTAATTTGTCCATTTTCACACATATCGCAATAACACACATAGCCCAACCACGGACAATTCACCGTCATTCCCAATCTGCCATAAGCAATATCTTTAAATCTCATTTTTCAAAATTTATCCTGCTTTAAATTAATTTATTTATAACTTAACAGTCTAAATTTTAAATTACATAATTAACCGGTTCTTGTCATTTATAATTTATTAATATCTCCGGGATTTAATTGTTCTATCTAATTTATACAATTGATTTCCGTATATTTCACTTTGGTCTTTAATTAAACCACTTTAATCAAAGTTACTCCAATAATCCACGATTAGAAATTTACACTGAAATATTAAACGACTGAAATGTAAATTATACCGATCGAAAATCGGACTTCGGATTCAGGTTCAATGCGCAAAATGTAGTATTCTGCCTCTTGACGGTCTCGGCAGACTTTCGCCGGCGCCGCCGTCAGAACCGCTGTGGGCGATGGCCGGAAGATCGAGTTTGCCAGAAATCTGCTTTCTACACATCAAAACAATCGAAATGATATGGAGAGTTCAATTCTTTGATCAACTTTTGCAAAACAACCCGTTATCAACTAAAATCCCAAAATTCCCAAACTGAAATCAACTCCCTAAATCTCCGCCAAAGCCTCAACTCGTGAAAAAAAGAGAATCAAAAGGGTTAAAAGTTGGTTTCTAACGACCTGAACCAAGGAGAGCTGCTGGAGGTGGTCCGTTTCACCGGAGATTGAGGAGGCGCGATCTGTCAAGGAGACAGTAGCGTCGCTCAGCAAGGAAGCTTGGTTCCACGCTGCTGCAGCTCCGGACGACATAGAAGAAGGCCGAAGCCTGGCTGCCACAGCTCAGAGCTCCGATCATGCTCTCAGCCGTCGGTTGGTGGTCGAGAGTGGGTGGGAAGAGAGAGAAAGAGCTGGATTTCTTTCCTTTCTTTCTTTTTTTTTTATTATTCTTTTTTTTTACCTTTTACTCATATTATTTGTCTAAATCTCAAATATGTACTCTTAATCTCCATAGCCTTATTTTGACCAGAAATTACCAATTATTGATATTAATCGGTGCATTTCTTATGTTCTCTCACATATTCAAAATTGATTTTTTATTAATAATTATGAGAATATTTTTAATGAACAACTGTAGTTATTTATCGTCATTATTTTGATCAATACTTATAATGATCAATTTATAATTATTTTGATCAAGATTTACTAATTATTTAATTCATTTATATATTAATTTGTAAATGAGGATAATTATTAATGGGTATCATTTAGAACAATTTACATACTCTATATTAGAGAAAATACAATCAATTTAATTATTTTATAAAATTTAATCAGGTATCCGAATATCAGGGTGTTACATCTATCTTATTAAATTGATTCAATATAACTTGTTTGATAAATCCAAGGTTATATTAAGATCCTATCCTATTGGAAAATCTAAACGCTGAACTTTCCAAATTAATAGACAAGGCTATTAATATTTGATATCTCTATATTTATAGATCAATTATTATTGACCATGATTTTAGAACAAAACCCTAAGAAATTCCACTACGGATCCAACGGCGTGAGAATCAATTCGATCAGATGTTGTTTGGCCTCGAACAGACTCCCAAAAGCCCGAAAATCTAGAAATCAAGCTAGAAGGGCAGGACAGTAATTTGCCTTGATTGATACAGACCTGCCCAACACTGATACTAATCACATGCGTACCGGTACCGACTAAGCCCCCTAGAGCAGCCTTCACTAGTACTGGCAATGGCATGCTCGGTACCAACCAGGGCCTCCAACAGATAAATTCAGCACTCGCCTTTTATTTCGGACACCTTTTGTTGCTTAATCGAGCATTCTCAAGCATCAACGACTCTCATTCTCCCTTTTATGAATGATTCTAAGGCAATATAATCTAACTTTGCTCTTCTCCATTAGTTGAGTTAAAGCCTGAATTGGATCTCAAAAGTTGATCATATATATAAAGACTAAATCGCTTCCTTATGCCCTACCCTTACTTTTGGAGAAAGACTCGACCTCTTTGGTAATTTTTAACAATTGAGCTATGCAACTACACACTTGCACTAACAAATCTCTCGATCGCTCGATCTAGAGTGTGTGCCTAAACTCAAAACTTTTTCAATTAAACCCGGTCCATTCGGCATGCAACATCATTTAAGCTTGGTCCATCCGGCAAAATCATCAAACCAGTTTTTAACCAAATCCTAGTTTGTCTGGCAACCTAAAGCCAAATTTGTCCGAATGTAACGACCTATTTTTTAGTGTCTGAAATTGTAATTTACTGATTTGTGAATAGTACTACTGGTTTGGGAATTGATATTATTTTGGTCTGAAAAAATTACTATTTATATTTTATATTTTATTTAATATTTTTAGAGCATGGATGCATTATTTTGATGGGTAAAAAGTAAGTAATGAATTTATTATGAGAATTTAGGTAATTAGTGAATGGTGCCTTATGGTGTTTTAATATTAAGGAAATTTGAGCGATTATTTTTATGGAGTAAATTTAAGAATTATGTAGAGATAAATAATAATTTGGGGAGAATTAATTGGAGAATATTTTAGCCATTGCATTGGAATACTAATGACCTAATCTAGATCCTTCATGTGCCATTACCTAAAGCGTCAATGTTATTCGCAATAATTTCTTCCTCTTTTTCTCTTCTTATCTATCTTGTCGACACTTTCTTCCTCTTCATCCTCTTCATTCTCTTCTTTCTTTTCTTTTTCTTCAAAGTTCTACTAAGTAATCACATCAAATAACTCCATTAAATCTTAAGTTAGAGAATTATCTTAGAGATTTAAGTTTGGAGAGTAATATTTGGTGATTGATTTCAAGTAAATTTAAGGATTTCTCTACTTAAGTCAAGCAAGTATTTTATGAAATTTCTTTCTATTTTTTGGGTTTAGAATTCTGTTTAAGCATAATCATGCTCATTCATGCTCCATCTTCTTTTCTTTGTTTGTTTTCCTGGTTTGATGTTGGATTTTTGCTATTTTGTTAGAGGTGGGTGAACCTTCCATCAAAGAAAAGGGGAAAGCTAAGGTCTAATCTTTGCTAGAGTTTGTTAAAGCTTGAAATTGAGGTTTGTATTCATAACACTCTTTCCTCTTTCAATTTTTGATTTTGAGAATTTATGCCTTTAAGTGAAAATTTGGGGATTTTGTGTGAATTGCTTGAATTAATAAATTTTTATGTTAAATGTGTTCTTAGGTGGGATTAGAAGCCATTTTTGACCTCTAATAATTTGTATCTGTATCTGATCTCTCTATTAAACTTGTAGCTCTATTTCTTAGCTTTTCAAAACATCCTCTTATGTCTAATTTAGATACTTATAGCTCAATTTATGATTTTAATATCAAAATTGATTCTGTCATGACATCCCGCCTTTATATCCAAACTAATTGTCCATTTTGACCACTAAGACGGTCGGGTTATGTCCTATGTCCTTCATAAAAATTGTAACTATACTTCTTAACTTTCCAAATCATTCTTTTATGTCAAATTTGAACGTTCGTAGCTCAACTTATGATTTTAATACCAAAACAGGTTCTGTCATGCTAGCCTACTTGTATATCTAAATTGATTGCTTATTTTTTTCCACAAATGATAACATTTTATCTTGATCCCTTCATGAAATTTGTTTCCAAATATCTTAAAAATTCACTAGATTTGAATTTGTTCAATTTGTATGTCCTAAAATGGGTCTAGGCTATTAGTCTGTGTTCTTAGCTTATTTTCACCATCCCAGAGATTGATCTAGACTATGTTCCTTCATGACATTCGTAGAATTTTATCTTAGCTTTCGAATGAAATAAATTTCACTCAATTTGGAGACCTATAACTTTAGTTATGCCCTAAAAACACAACAAAGGTCAAGGTTACTAAAATGCTAGAAATTCTTGATTGAGTGCATTTATTCAAAAAACTCCCAAAATATTGTCTAATTTATAAATACACCTTAATAAAAAGAACTACAAAAAATGATTAATGCAAGATAATAATTTTGAATATGTGTTTTGAAAATAGAAAATTTTATTTTGCATAAGTATGTAAATTAGATAATTTTCCTAAGTTGTAAGTTATTGAGAAAACAAAAAAATTGTTTATATGTATGTATTGTTTGATATGGACAACTAGCATAAGAAATAAAAAACTTATATGATAAATCTTTTATGATGTTAAGAAGTCTAAAAGAAAATGAATTTTATAAGAAATGTTATGAGTTAAGAAAGAAAGACGAATTTTTGGGCTCTGATATACTTAGTGTAAATGTGTTGTATGATTTGATTTATTTTGTAAGATGAGCATGCTTGGCATTTGATACCATTTTTGATGTGATATGAGCTATGATCATACACTAGGCTTTGGATGCCTTCTCTTTGAGCGGACGCGCTCTTTCTATTTCTGTTAGACTCTTTAGGCCCTCTAATTTTGTTGACATGTAAGGTCTCTCTAATTATGTTTTTGAAATCTCATCTGTCTCATTTTCTCTTAAGTGTATGTGAGCCACTTATGAAAAATATTATTAAGTAAAATGATAAAATTGCATTATTTGATCTTAACAAAAGAATAAATGATTATAATTATTAAATAAATTCTTAAAGCATGTTAAAGTGGAAATTAGTTTTAAAATGTATATATGATATGATGTAATGTTAATTAAGATTGTTATTGTTTATATGTAAAATATGATTCTATTGTTAAGAGGATTTTTATATGTTTGGCTTTTCAAATATTTTTATGATTATGAAATTCTTTTAAAAATTTATATTTTAAGTATGTTGCCATGCAACATTGGAATGTATGTGACTTATGACCACCAATGAGTTTCATACTCAGCTCGTTGATTTTCATCACACATAGGTTGAAGGTCATGGTTGCTATTCAAATACTGGAGGAGTAGCATCAGAGTTGAAGGCATTATCTTTGGTTGTAATAGAATTAGTATTGTGTATTTAGGAATTATGGCATGTGTAATGGTTATTGTAACGCCCCAAAATTTCGGATATTAAAATGGTATTATTTAAACCAGTCTATGAATAGTACCACCAGTCCGGGACTTCGTAATATTTTGGTTCGAAAAAATTACTATGGATGCTTAATATTTTATTTAATATTTATGGAGTCTGTTTATATGATTTAAGTGGGTGAAAAATATTTTACAAATATTTTTGGAGAATTTAAGTATTTAATGAATAGTGTTTTCCAGTGTAGTATATTAAGGAAAATTGAGGAATTATTTTTATGGAGTTAAATTAATTAATTGATGGAGTTAAATAATAATTAAAAGAGAAATATTTGGTGAATATTTAGAGCCTTTGGATTAGAATACCTTGACTTGATCCATGTCATACACTTGTCAACGTGTGGTGAATTAGCAACATTAATTTTGTTGACTTGGTCAACAACACTTATTCTACACCAATTCTTCTTCTTCTTCTTCTTCTTCTCCATGTTTTCCAACGCAACTTTCTTTCTCTCCCTCTCCTTCATTTTTTTTTTATTTTCTCTACCTCTAAACCTCACTAAACCACTTAAATAAACGATTATTAATTGATTAAACTTGGAGAATTAAGCATAAAGAATGATATTTGGTGACTTTAATCAAGGAGTTTGGATAATCTCTACAAATCAAGTAAGTTATGATTTTTGGTTCTAAGGATTTAATTAAGGAATTCATAGTATTTATGTGTTAGTTATGCTTTAAATCATGCTCCATCTTCACCTTTAATCATTTCTTGATTTTAATGGGTATTTTTGCTACTTTGAAGAGGTTGGAGAAGCATTCTCCAAAGGCAAAGAGAAAGCTAAAGAATAGAGCTTTCTAAGCTTATTTAAGCTTATCTTTAAGGTTAGTGCAATAATAATTCATTTTCCCTTTCATTTCTTTAAGTTTTCAAATTTTAGGTTTTTGAATGAATTTTAAGAATCTGTGATTTTGTTGGGGAAATTGTCTTTTGAATGTTTATATGCTTTATGTAACACCCGTCGCCTAATCCCGAAGAACCAGACGACGGTTGCCACAATCGGTGCCGGAGCACCGTCTTATGTCACTTATTAAAGCTAGATCACAAATTAAGAGTGGTTAAATTTCCAGAAGGAGGCAAGTAATTTACATTTTGTTTTGTGTTTT